>JZLH01S0168576.1:0-10016 GCA_001188425.1 Eucidaris tribuloides | reverse complement strand
ACACATAACTGTCTGTAACTTGAGTTACCATAATCTTACCAAAACATCTTCAAAGAAATTAAATAATAAATTTGGAGATCAACAGTACTTGATACATTTAAAAAAGTTGAAAGGTACTATCATCCTTTCAAAGTGCTTGCTAAAGTTGGTATTCATCGGAAATGTTCAATAATAGTGGCAGTGACAAATTTCACATTTTTGCTTCATCATTCTTTAGTTTGTTCAGAAGATACAGTTTTATTGATTGATTGGGCAGCAAATTGTGTATGTGTAGTGTAAAGTGGTGTGTATGTAAACACACATCACGTGTAATAGGCTATGTACTACGCATTGCAAAACTAGAAACACGGAAGACAGTCTAGGCAGTGGACTGCTAGTGTGTGATCCGATTTGGCTGAAATTTATTTGAGTGATTTTATATTTGAATTTTGGGTGAAATTTTGATGAAATTTTAGCGAATGGAACCTGAGATATCCGTTTGGATACGAAACTCAGCTTCGGCAACTGCAGTATAGCACCAATATGCCCCGGTCTCGAGCCGGACTCGACGCCGAGTCATCAAGTCACAGGCCCCGAGTCCGAGTACGAGACCGATTCCGGCAAAAAACGGACTCGAGTCCGGTCTCGAGTCCAAGACCGGACTCGAGTCACACATCACTGATTGTGGGTTACTTAATGCTAAGTATTACCAGTCTAAATCCCGCCAATGAGTGAATTGACTGCTCTTCCTCCGCAAAACGGCCTATGCGGTATAAAGATGCATGAGTGTAATTCCACCTTACTTTTGTTTACTGTGTTGAAAAAATAACATGTACATTTAAGAAATATATATATATATATTTGGAGGAACTTCTCTCACAGATACACGTTATGTTCTGTTTCAATTGTATCTTTATATATGATAAGAAATTACACCAAATCTTCTCTTTCACTTTTTTTCCCGAATGACCTTGATGTGTTTGTAGAAACTCTGCGTCGCTAGCGATTTCCGATACCCTGCTGGAAAGTCTCAACCTCGCGTCGCTCACGCAGATGACCGAAGGAGGGGCGTACATCCAGAATAATGGTCAGCTGTGCTATATAACATCTGAGGCTTTTGAGCCTATCGTTAATGACCCATATTCCATCTCCGTTGTAAACAACAAAGATAGCAGTAGTTGTAGTAAGTATGGCAATTGCCTCTTCCTATAGTTCATCCATCACGTTACAAATGTATAGAAAATCTCTTTTACATGGTCATCAACACGCGAGGGATCTTAAAATACATTCCCCCACTCTCATAAGAGAGGGCACATCGTATCATTTGACCTCAATCATGACCTAGGGCTGAAAATTGTGTGGGTATCACTACACTTCTCCACCTATCTCTGGTTGTAAGATGCATTGTATATAGACCAATTCGATTTCATTATCGTATTCAGCTCACTATACAATATATGTCTTCGGGTCATAACAAAGGATGACGCAATATTTTACGAGTATAGATGTCTTTTTACTAAAGCATTGTATGAATAAAATTAACCAACTCTTGCCAAGGTCTTGGATGCTCCACCTTGAGCGGACGAAGCGCTACAACAGTGTTCGTCAAAGTGGAATGCTCAGTATAGTATGCGTGTTTTTGATTGTAACACAAGTTGTGAAATATGTTTATCTGTTGGGTTTTCTTCAAATTCAGCAAAAAGTCTGTCATACAGTGATTTGATCTGATTAATGATAATTAAACAAAATGCTTGTACTGTGAGATGAACCAATGGTATTTGTCTTTTCACAAGGAATTTCTGATAATCATATTCTTGTAATACTCTCATCACAACGGTTTCCAAACCAAATGATTATAAAATATTCTCTGAGACGAATGTGATTTTGATGGTTGACAGTATTCGACCGGTTGTGAGCCATGCCATGAACGAGGTAGAATATTTGGAAATTATTTATTTACAAAGTAAGTCAGTAAGTCAGGTTAATTACACTAATGCAACCTATAATTGTTTAAAACTTTTACGTGAACAGCACAAGATGGTCAAGTTTGTGATCCACAATGCACCGAAGTTGGTTGTTGGGGTCCTGGACCAACGCAGTGCGCCAAGTGCAAGAATGCCATCATCGGGTCAACTTGCATCGAGTCTTGTGACGTAGGCAATGGGTACGTATCACGAATAATTATCGGACCATTATTGAAAAAGGGTTCATTTGTCCTTTGATCAGTTATTTGCTGTTACCACTCCTATTTCTCTAGCGCACTTTTCACTCAGAAAGTGGCAACGTCGACCCATAAAATGGCATCACATGGGAGTTGCCTCCATTCGAGTAAAATAAATGACTGAATTCCGAGTCACTGGTAACCAAAGTAACAGAGAAACGAATCAGAATCACACTTAAATTAAGTGAAAAAGGCTGACAGTGGAGTTATAGGGTTGACTTGGCTCGATTCAAAGTTTATATGACACACAAGTTATAGTTAGGTTTAGGTTAGGGTTTTGAACAAACAGCCTGTGGGGTGTTTCACTAAGCCCTTAAATCATTCCTAAAATCGATTGGATCGATTTTAGGATTGATTTTAGCGTGGAATTGATTTCAGACACTTAAATCGATTTTCATGTAAAAATTGATTTTAGTTAGTGAAACACCACCCCCCCCTGTTTACACACTTTGAATATATTGATTATTTGTAGAAAGAGTCTGATATATTTTCGTATTTTGCCCTGACCCATGACGCTTCACTAAGTATTTCAGTATTTTTTCTTTTTGATTTGTCATGGTAATAAACGAAACTAAAACTAAAAGGGACTTTTCTGGTTAGTTTTTCAACCCGTTGTGAATAAATGCCGTGATCAATAATTTGATGCACAATTGCACATAAAGAAATATTGTGTCTGTCACAATGGTTACCCATACATTGGCGGAGCAGGTATGTTTTTGGTCATTAGTAAAACGTAAATACACACACACACACACACACCCACACAAACACACACACACACACACACACACACACACACACACACACACACACACACACACACACACACACACACACACACACACACACACGACGACCGCACACACACACACACACACACACACACACACACACACACACACACACACACACACACACACACACACACACACACACACACACACACACACACACACACACACACACACACACACATAGGACAGGAGAGAAAATATACATGATAAATAACTTTAAAGATAGGACAATTCTTTCACCTCATGGTTCGTTGTATTATGTTGTAATGCGCAGTAGAGTATATTATTATAGTATCTGCGCAAAAGCGCAATATAATATAAATGCCCTTTATTATTATTATTGTACTAAATGATGTTTTAGACACAAATAAATTTCGAGTAGTGGTCAGATGCATATTGATGATAAAAGCCAGTCGGATTACTAGTATACTTTTCTGTTTCTGTCATTTGTTTTCTGAATATTAAGTCAATATATCCAGACAGCAGCAACGGCGACTGAACCAGAAATCTGTGGATATTGTGATAGTGAGTGCAGTGGTGGATGTTCAGGCCCGGTAAGCATTAATCTGTTTTAGGCTCTTGTCTCTTTCTCACTTGAAGACGACATACTATATTTCACAACCTTGCGATCGTATTTATCAGAAGATTCTGTTTGTTATAATACTGTACTAATAACAATTATAATCCCAACCAGCCTTACAATCCACTTATTCTTATATCAAACGAACTATAATCGGGATTCCATATCTAAAACGGATACAACGAACATGTTACCTCAAATTTCAACAAACCAGAAGTTGGCAGATCTTCACATCAGAAAAAAAAAATGTACCAAGAGTGTTTAGATTACTTTCAGTATAATGGTTATGTTTTTTTCCTTTAGTAAAACAATGTATTATTTTGCAAATTATTGAACAAATTTCTTGTTAATTGCATTTTGATTGATTATTCTTGATTGTATTTTAACATTAATTATTATTTTGTTGAAATACGAAATAAATAAAGGAAATAAATGAAACAAATGCCAAGGTTCATTTGCCCATAAATTCAACATCTTTCTCTTTCTCTCCCTTTCTTTCTGTCTCTCTCCAGCGCCCGGAAAATTGCAGTTGCCTATCTGGCTACGACGGACCCGATTGTCCCCGGCAGTGCCGCAACGTCCAGGATGGACCGTACTGTCGAGCAGGGTGTCCCGAGTTGAAGTATGCAAATGATCAAGGGATTTGCACGGATTGTCATCCAAACTGTTTGGAAGGGTAAGAAACAGGGGTAAATCTTTGGGAAATATCGACGACAGCAATTAATTAAAAAGGTACTCATATTGGCTGGATCTTGGCAATGTTTTGTACTAGCCAGTCTGTCAGATAACTTTTAAAAGTTACCTGCCTGAAAGGAAATCTACCTACCCAAAATACAACATACTAGGTGTTAAAAATAAAATTGGTTAATTTTGATGTGTAATAACACAAAAACTTTACGCCAGATAATACTGGCATGAGTTTGAGTTATAGCTGAAGAGTGAACATTTTTGTTGGAGGTGGTTTCAATACGATATCAATAATCAGTTTTATGTAATTCGTGCTTATTTAAAAAGTTAGAGTTCAGATTTTGCTCAAAATCCAACCCCCTGTACAAAATTGGGATTGTACAGAAATCAAATGGTGTGTGTCAGAGTGTGTGCCTCGTCCACACACAATAGCAACAGACAATGGCTGTTGATAGTGAATAGTCTAGCAGTCGCTAGGCTTCTAATGAATATTAATAATGCATTTACCTCACCTGGAGGTTATGAAACTCGCATACCAAAGTTTCCAGCTTGTGCTATTCCAGCCATTGTTCATTGCTTGAATGCTATTGTGTGGGGACTACACACACACTCTCACACACACCATTTGATTTCTGTGCAGTCTCAATTTTGTACAGGGGACTGGATATTGAGCAAAATCTGAACTGTAACTTTTTAAATAAACATGAATTACATAAAACTGATTATTGATATCGTAATGAAATCACTTCCAACAAAAATGTTCACTCTTCAGCTATAACTCATACTCATGCCAGTATCATCTGGCGTATAGTTTTTGTGTTTTTACATATCAAAATTAACCAATTTTATTTTCAACACCTAGTAGATTCAACATCTACAAACATTTCACTGCTCAGCCGCTCAGGTAACTGTTTATTTTTACCCGCTCGATGCCAAAATCGCTCACTATGGGCGGGGGGTGCTAATGTCCAGCCCTGCTCTCATCTAACATTCTTCTTTTAACAGATAACTTTACCATTACTTCTAAAGAAAATATTCCTTTTACCATCCAAATATCTATCACTATACGGTAATCTTCTTATAGTTTTATATTCTTTCGTCTCTGTATATTGAACAAATTGAAATCTTCATCGCTTTTCTTTGATTGTGCATTTTGTTATTAGATGCAATGGTCCCGAAAACAATATCAGTGATACCGGATGCTCCAAATGTGCAAAAGTCAAGTTGGATTATCAAATGAACGTGGTATGTAATATTTGATCCATTTTATTTTCGATCTTCCCTAATTGCCCTCTCCTTATAACAGCATATACTCTCGATCTTCAACTTTTAAGAAAATAAACAATGGTGCCCGACTGGTCCGTTTGCAACAGGTCATTGCGGACAGGAAAGTTCTTAAGTTCATTCAAATGGCACGTACCACCACACCAGAAAACCATGAAAATTGCATTTCAGCTAGGTTTATCACTTCTGGAGCCCTTACTTACGGTAAATGACATATTAGTTGACCAAAACCTTAGGTTTCTTTACTTACCGTGAAGATTGATAGATGCTGACAAGTATGAAGATTTTGTTGCATTTCAAAATGTTAACAACTACCTAAGGTTTTGAATATTTTTTATTTAAAGAAATGGGTAGCAGTAAGAAGTATGTTGTTCCTTATCCAAATTAACGTCGTAACTAGGGATTGCAACCAGTAATCGTTGGCTGCAAAATCTACAGCTTATTCCACTGGGCCAAACAACTCCTCCTGGAAGCAAGTCTATATTGGAGCAGACTTTCTTCGTCACGATTATCCACATTATGAATTGTTCAAATCCAATAAGTTGCAAGGAATGCCGAAATATACATCGCAGGCACTACCTACATGATTAAATGAGGCAAAGGCTCATAACCAAGATTGGTGAACTCCCCTGTTTCCATGCCTGTTGGAACCTTTTTCTCTCTTTACCTCCTGTTTTTGTACACACAACAAAAAAGTAACTACCTCCTTTTTCAAACTACCATAATTTTTTAACAAAATAAGTTTGAGCAAAATAATTTGGCAGAAATATTTCTACACTCCTTAACTAGCCTCTGTGTGAAAATAAGATTAATCCGTCAAGCCATGCATGAGTAAGCATACATTAAAGGCAAAAATGCCACTTTTCAAAAGTCACATGACTCACCTCTTATGCCAAAATAATGGTAAATAATGTTGTTTGCTTTATTTATAAAGTCTGCTCACTGAACCATTACATGGTTACAACCTCTCATGTCCGTACAACATGTAAAGATACATTTGCTGAAAAATAATTTCAATTAATAATTTTTTCAATAAACTTAATGGATTTTACAATTTTAAAATTGAGAGAGCATGGAAATCTTTATATCGATCTCACTGAAGTGTAAAATGTGCGAAAAGTTCCAAAAGAGGACTGAGAGGGTTAAACGATAGATGATTAACATAAATAGCGCTTAATCATTCAACAGAAACAGAATTTGTCAAAATCCTGCATCACAAATCCCTAAAAATGACCCTTGTGACTTTTGAAAGTGACATTTTTGCCTTTAGTACATGCTCACCCATGCATGACCAGCCGGATCAATCACATTTTCTCACATAAGTTAGTAAATCAGTGCAGGAACACCCTTACCAAATTATATTGCTCTAAATCATTTCTTTAAAAAGTTATGGTATTTTGAAAAAAAGGGGGTAGTTACTTTTTTTGTTGTGTTTAGATTGAAGCAAATACTTAAAGCAATGTTTGGTGAACTCCACTGTTTCCTCAATCTGTGTCTGGTCTATTTGTCTCATTATCTTCTTTCTCTGTGTTTTAGATTGAGTGTATGGCAATTGATGAACCGTGTGGCGATGATTACTTCTACAATTACATCTCATTGTCAAGGACATCTCACCCACTAGCAGGGTCTTCAGTAAGTAAACCTCCTGGATTCAGATTTATATGTGTTGCTTCTCTCAAAAGCTAGTGAAGAGCTGTTCCATTTACCTATCCCAACCAGGGGCGGCGGAACCAGGGGGCAGAGGGGGCACTTGCCCCCCCCCCAAAAAAATTTTGGATAGCAAAAAAATGTCCTTTTTTCAAAACGAAATGTGCCCTTTGTGAAATCACGCATGCCCTTTTTTTCAAAATGAAATGTGCCCTTTGTGAAATGACGCCTTTTTTAGTCTACTCATTTTTGTCGATATTTGTCTTCTTTAAATTCAGTTTTATTTTTTTTTTGCCCCTAACGGGGCACGTATAGGCCTACAGTAGACATAATTAGGTAAATTACATTCAACAAGCATTTTGTGCCTAAAAAGGGCATTTAGCATCTCCTCTTAATGCCCTCATGTGGTAGCAAAATTGATGCCATGCTCTGTTTGCCCCATTCCCCCCCCCATTGTAATTGAAGAGCAAATAATGTCTTTTTCTAAGTTGAATGTGCCTTATCCTTGCGTTTGAAACCCGTACTGAGTGCATGAAACATTTATTATACGCACATTCGTCACTGGAGGTGATTTTCTTTTAGTTTTGTTATTGTTTATTCTATGTATTTTTGCCTCTGACTGTCTGATGGGGCACATAATAGAGAAAGAAAATTCTTTGTTCAAAGAAGAGGCGCATTATGTACCTAGAAGGGGCATTTGGCCTCTCATCTTATAGAGCCGTCTGCGGTTGCAAAAATTGGGCCCTCTCCATTTTTTTTCGTGATTACATGGCGCTATTTTATATACTCTTCAAGCGATAAAAAGTGTTTTTCGTGAGGTAACTTTCCTACGGTCGCCTTTTCTTCTCTTCAGCAAACAAAATCACCTAGTAAGGAGAAGAATGCCCCTTTTTCTTCAGCAGAACGTCAAGTATTCTCAATGTGCATCATGACTTTGTCATTTATAACGAAACTAGTTTATCATCTCTGCCCTCACTAACGTATTTGCGCATTGATTCTTATGGATTCGCTTGATGTTCTTCATCTTTTTAACACACTGCAAAAATTCTGAGTTGTAATTAGCACCAGAACAGACCACAAAGCGAGTTTACAACTTAAAATTGCAAATTTTTCCAAAACCGCTCGCTCGCTACGCTCACTCGCGAGGTAGATATATGTATATTTCATGTTTTAATGATCAGAAATCCCCTTCAAACAGGTTTTGTTCAAGTTACATTACCGTGAAGAAACAACTACTTCAAGCAGAAAAGTTAGATCTACACAGATGTTCTTTATTTTTTTTTAATACTATCAAAAATCAGTGCTGTTATTAGCGCCAGAATAGACCACAAAGCGAGTTTTACATCTGAAAATGTCCAGTTTTTCCAAAACCGCTCGCTCGTGAGGTAGATACATGTATATTTCATGTTTAAATGATCAGAAATCCCCTTCAAAAAGGTTTTGCTCAAGTTACATTACTATGAAGAAACAGCTACTTCAAGCAGAAAAGTTTGATCTACACAGATGTTCTTTATCTTTTTTTAAAATACTACAAAAAAATCAGTGCTGTAATTAGCGCCAGAATAGACGACATTGCGAGTTTTACAACTTAACATTTCTAAATTTTCTCAAACCGCTCGCTCGCGGATTATGTGTAGGCCTATTGATTTCATGTTTCAAATCGGAACCCATTTTAAAAAAGGTTGGGGCGAGTTAGATTGCCGCTAAAAACAGCATCTTCATGCAAACACCTAATCTGATGGTGAAAATATCTGCTTGCGCCCAATGCCCCTTTTGACGTATAAGTGCCCTTTTTTGGCTTTGCCCCCCAAACGAAAATACGTTCCGCCGCCCCTGATCCCAACCTGTCCTTCACAAGACGAATCACTACTCCGACACATAAAATCTGTCTTCCATATACAATTGTCGCTCTTTGGTGTAAACACATCAGATAAGCTTTCAACTTTTTTGGATCAACCTTTGTTAAAACTGACGTGCATAACGTTAGTAACATACCTTTTGTTATCTTCAGCTTGTTTAAATCAGACTGGCGCTAAGCTTACTCCTATATACACGGACCAATCAGCAAATCACTATTTTCGGGCGGTTTTTAGCCTCTATCTATTGCATGGTTTGTTGTTATTGTTGTTGTTGTTGTTGTTGTTGTTGTTGTTTAGGGGTGTGCTTTCTAATTACATGTGCATTATGCTGTGACGAGTGCTCACCGAAAATTGAAAGGCATCATATAACAATGTTTCCAGGCTAAATAATCTGAACGACATAATCCTCCATGCTACTTATATCTCTTGTAAGTTCTTAAAATGAAGCCGTGAAAAAATGATCGAGTGCTTTTAAATGAGCAACCATTCCTGTCTTCGGCCATAGAATGATGTGTTGGACAGTTGGAGAATTATTTATCTGTTCATATTTTTGCTAGTGACAGCATAATTGACTAAAGGTTTGTGTTCTAGGGTGTGAATTTGTCCATTTAAACACTGTCATGTAGGTCAGATAACAAAGTTTCACAATTTAGTAAATGGGGCTTCCACAATATTGAACAGTGTCTTTAAGCATGTCTTTATTCAAAGCCATTTGAACATTACATTGTAACTACATGTATAAGGTTTGAACCGGGACAACAAGTTCTTATTGTTTCTTCCAATGTATTCTACAGATTTGTCGGCAATGCCATCCGACATGCATCGGTTGTACAGGACCAGGTCCGCGAAATTGCAAACAATGTAAAACTTACCAACATCGCCAGGAGTGTGTGGAGGAATGTCCAAATGGGACTTATCCTGACAGTGGCAATGTAAGAAAGCTGGCAAGGTGGTGGTGGTGGTGG
>JZLH01S0168543.1:117820-133430 GCA_001188425.1 Eucidaris tribuloides | reverse complement strand
TATTAATACATACATTTCTGGCACATGACACATTATACTTGGTTGATATAAGATATTAGCTTTCACATGTGCAGCTGCAGGAGTTTCTCAAGTTACAATAGAGAGTCTGCTGTTCTTTTCCCCAAGCAAAATGTGGAACATCTGTTCAATATATTTCTGGATTGTCAATGGCAAGGTTAATAGCTGGGAAACAAGTTCAAAGAGCTGTAAACTTCAATTATGCCCATGAACTATGTATTTTAAGTTCACAAAAATAATTCATAACTATAAATGGGTTGTGTATCAAGCTTTCATAAAAGATTTAAAGTTGCATAGATTAACTTGTCATTTGGCATTTTCCACAATTCCAATCAGGATCAGAAAGTTTATTTAATTTTTAAACAGGGAATATGGACCACTGTTAAATAGTCTGTGTGGCTCATTAATGTGCTCACGTACAACCACTTTTATCTATCCGGCCTCAACTTGAATTCATCACTACAAATTCAATTATAGTTTACTGAGACTTCATCTAATTATACACCAAGGCTGGATAAGATGATAAGAACTTCAACAGCAAAACTGTCTTGACAAATGGAAAGACTGAAATGTTTCAAACACAGATAAAATCTAAATACTTCTATCAAGAAGGCATACTGCAATGTTTTAAGATGGATATCACATTGAAGACACTGCAAAACATTATTGAACTATGTTAGGTTTAATACATTCATGTACCTAAGTGCATAATTTGCATTCCCTGGAAAGATCCTGATCTTAACTTAACACTTTGGGTGCTATCGGCGCACCGGTTCACCCACGTATAACATCGCCGAGAAGACAATCGGTTCCATACGTTTGAATTCAAATGACAAACGTCACTGAAGTTCCTACCAATTATATTTATCATAAAATGAAGACACATTGAACCAACTAAATGAGTTAAAATGTCTTGTCTCCATAGTATTTCCATTTTCACAGAAAATCATACATTTTGGAAAAGTTATACACAAAACTAAAAACCAATCCAGTCCCTGGTTGACAAACCTGAATTTTTAGCCCAGCACCCAAAGTGTTAAGTACCAGTTGATAAGTATGCTTTAAATGCAGAGACATAAAAATGATGTTCAACTCATTTATTTCCACATACATGTAAATCACCTGTCTGTGGTCTTTAATAGACTATTCACACATATGCTAAAAGTCTAAAAAATTGAATTCTCTTTGTAGCTTACTTGTTTATTTTGAGTTCTCCACTCAAACTGTGATGAACCTCCATGCGCTCAGATCACTCAATTCTCAATTTTGTCGAAACAAATTATCAACTAATTTATGCCTTTGGTAATAATGTATAGCTGCTCAATACAGCATGAAGCATAAAAGTATAATCTCATAAATTAGTACTGATTTAACTGAATGATTTACTCCATCTTGGTTTATTCCACATATTTTATGCTGAACATAATTTGACATTCTGGGATGATCTTTAAAACAACCACCACAATCCACATCAAGCATCAGTGCAGCTTTACTCCCAATAACATATCTCATAACTATATGCTCATAATTTATGTGCCAGACCGCAACATTATGGTCCCCGTAAGATTTTGACTAAGGGAGCGGGAGAAAGAGCCTGTACTTTTGACCTTTACTTCTCCCATCAACCTGTTCCCCAAACAAAGAGCCGACATATGCCCATTGCCAAGGCTAGAGGAACTATGACTAAGGCATGATTTATAAATATCACTCACAGCTTTTCTAACGCACAAGTTCAGGTACCTTGATTGCCAAAACATACTTTGAAGTACAGCATACCATGAGCACAAAGCTTTCAGTATACTGTGTCTGCACATGGTCTTGTCATAAAGCCAAATTAAATATTCTGGTTTGCTTCAATAAGCCAGTCCATGAAATTAAGATGAACAAATGACTCCAAGATACCACATATCTTTGAAATGTGGGTAGCTCTTCTAATGAGGCATCTGAGAGCTACCAATAATGGGTTGCATTGCTTTTGTTATGCCATCTTGAGGAGAATAATGTATTTTTCAAATGTATTCTTACACAGGCTTCATAAGTATAACCTTTTTCTGCATCTGTACAAATTTTAATCAACTCTTTGTGCACTGGGCCAAGAACTCATGTGCTCAATATTTTCAGGGAGGGCTCAGTAGCGTTAATGCTTGAACGTCAAATACGAGGTTCGCATGGCGCCGAGAGTCCATGGGTGCGAAGTTTACGGTGTAAAAGTTAAGATCTGGCTTATTCTTGCTGCTGTTGTTGTTTTCCATGTTAAATCAATACAACAACAGCCAGTAGCATAACAGGTAAGATGTGCGACTTGCATCCAGCCTCATGATATGAACTATGCTTCATGCCAAACATCAAGTGCATTCTACACTTCGGATGTTTAACAGGCAAAAAAATGGCTGAAAGGACAATGCATGTCCCTTTTTAGTGCCCCTTCCTATATCTCACACACCAGTGTCTGGTGTCTGTATGGTTTGATGGATGTCATGTTTGTTTCCTATCCATATTTTCAGAATGAGCACTGTCACGCTTATGACAGTCTCTGTTACCTAGCAGGTGCTACAGTGATCCCTGGGTTTAAACCAGTAACAGAATGCCATATTCAATTAGCAAAAACATGACATATATTTGATTGTTGATAACAAAGTAGAATTGAATCAGAAAGATGAACTTCTGGGGTCACACTGCTAAATACAAATTTCACCAATGATGTCTTAAAACATTGGATCTTCCGCTATTTTCTTTGAATTTATTTTTACTTGTTTGAATGTGCAACATTGTAATTGTGATCTCCCTTAAGCTAAGCCCATGATCAGGAAATTAATTTAGTTTCTTCCAAATTTCCTTCTAGATGGGAGCTGACGTGCATTATCCATGCTATACAAAAACGAAAAGCAAAACAAAAACATATTAACCAGAAGTTAAGATTCTGTATTGAAAAGAAATGAACCCGAAACTGCTGGATACTCAGAAAGGCAATCTAACGACATCCTGAACATATTGTGAAAATGTTGACGGAAAAATCACCATCCCTGTCTTCCAGGGGAATACGATTCAATGTCACACGTCAGATGTGCCATCCCAACCGAGACACTAACCTTACCCCGTATCCTGTTCACTTACCAGGGTTGGTAAGTGATGATGGATGTGCATGTCCTGCTAAAAGATGATCCAATAACATACACACATGACTGATATCCACACCCAATTTTCTTTTCTCCTGGTCAGAGACTCACCATATCAGACAAAATTTGCCCAAACCTCCAACAAACCAATGTAACGAAATTCAACAAAATCGAAGGTGATGAGCTCTTATTCAACATGTTAAATAAATAAGAGAAAATTATCTAACAAGATTAATAAGAGTTCACTCCTATTTGACATGATATGCAGAGTTTGGTCTTATTTGATATGAATAAGAGCTCAGCATGTTCCCATTTCACAGTCAGCTTCATGTCTATTTGTTATGTTTTTAAAGAATTCAGATGCAGAAAGTAGTCTGTTAAGATGGCTACCAAATTGTAGTATCGGGAACAAAACAAAGAAAAATATTTACTTCAGCAGATCAATCAGGCACCCCCCCCAAAAAAAAAAAACCAAACAAACAAACAAACCCAAAGTGTTAGTGTGGAACAATATTAGCCCAAATAGGTAAAAGAAATATTTCATGTAAACATTCGGACAGCAAACATCAATAACACTCATATCAGCAAACTAGTTAACTACAGTAGATAATCGAGCTATAGTTTCATAGATAACATTCAAACGGAAACCACCGGAGGATTAAAAGGGCTCTTAAAGAAGTCATGCTCTAGGTGACTGCCAAGTTTGTAAAACTTTTGTAACTTTTGCAGACTTGATGAGTTGTGCCAAAACTAAGATATCTTAACAGCACTTTCCAATGCGCCAGTACAACATTAATATTCCATGTATCAATAGTTCACAATCAGCACCCTTTTTTGTTCCCTCGATTCCCCTGTCCTTTTCCTGATATGTCCCCAGCTCTATAGCAAGATAGATAAAAAGCTACAATATGATTAATCTGTCCAGAAAATACTGCTGTACACTGACAAAATCATAAATTTCAATGACTAACCTACTGAAAATCTGTAACTAACTCGCTACATTTGATTAGTTTTTAACATGATGATCCATAGCATGTGTTTGAAACACACAGACCCTTCCTTGGGGACCCCAACGAAAAGATGGCATGCGTGATGTGGTGAGATTAACATAGAGAAGTACATTTACATGCCATACAATAAACATTGATCAAAAATCCTAATCTTTATGGATGCAGTACAACGACATCTGTCATTTGTTACACAAACCACTGCTGTCTGTCTGCGATGGTTTCCCGGACGATCGACTCACACCAAAATAAGTGGTTTGGGAAGGATGATTAATTTTCATATTTTCCACTGTTTCCTCCACAGAAAAAGGTGTTATAACAAAAAACAGAGTCCCATGTACACATATACATAGTATTGCATGGTACCACTGTTGCAGAACTGAATGACACTGCAGTTTAACAATTCATGACAAGTTAAATCCTTTATGATACGATGCTTTCATTTTCTCTGTTTTGAAGCAACAGTATCAGGATTATTACTTTATCTGTATTTTATTTGTCATTTGCTTCACATCCTATCCCAGAGTATGAATGAACCCTCTAAACTTTATTTGTTCATCCCTCTTTGGTTTGAAAAAGTCAATACACAATTGCTGACAGTAGAATTTATCATATGATTTCACAGTTACATTATTTCACATACCAGTTCAGAAGAGGAAAAGCCCCACAAACTGTATTTGTCATTCAAATTGAAATATTTAATAGTTTCCTATTATTTTACAAACCTATTTACTGGTAATTGTATTTATTCAATTATTTAATAAGTATTATGTTATTTATCCATTGCTTTTGGTAAGTTGAATTAATTGTATTTATTTTATCCCTT
Organism: Eucidaris tribuloides; assembly: GCA_001188425.1. NCBI lineage: Eukaryota > Metazoa > Echinodermata > Echinoidea > Cidaroida > Cidaridae > Eucidaris > Eucidaris tribuloides. Next base: position 128,463 of record JZLH01S0168543.1, on the reverse strand, counting down.
ATGCCTTACCTAACTATTTCTGCTCGCATATACTTTGTTTCTATGTTAGCATCCACTGGACAGGGTCAGATAGTCATTACTGAGTACAGTTATTCAGTGAACTTTTTTTTACCCTGGCAGTCCAGCGAATGCCCATTTCTATGCTTCGTATGAACATTAATTTGTTGTGTTATATTATATTACATTCTTTTGTTGTTCTTGATTTGCCGAAATAAATAATAATAATAGTAATAAACAATTTCATTCAATCAAATACATTACTGGTTTTGTTTTTATAACATAATTTGAGAAAACCAAAAGTTGATAAAAATTCACTTTGAAGGGGGAGTAAAGTTCTTCAGTCCCGATTCACTTGGATTTCATGTTTGTCTGCCCTGAATAACAGCAGATTGACAATCTTTATGTCCTGACCTTGAATTCCAATTATCACAGGATTATATTTCACTATCATGGGAATATGATCCATGTCAGAAGTGTGAAAGGACTTATCGAACATAGCAGATTTGGTACAAACTGTATTTTTATCTTTTTACTTGTATGTTACTAATCAATTCATATTGAGCTGAATCCTTATGAAATGAATCATGAAGCACATTTTCATGGTCAATGTCACTGATTTACGGATTAATTTTGTTCATGGATAGCACATATGAGGTACTAGATACAAGGGTAGCAGTGTGCTACAGCTACTGGCATTTCCCCCTCCTTGTCCCCCCCCCCCTCCTCTTCATCTGCAAGATACTGCTACTCACATGACACAGGTGCCTGGGCATGATTTAATTTGCTCCTGAACTGTGTCAGTTCACAGCCAACCACTGCCTGACAGCAGTAGGTCACATGCTGATATGTACTTGCCATGAGCTGTCATCCAGTGACCATTTTAGTTGTTGTTAGAATTCAGGAGAGCCTGTGTGATAGTCACACTATATGGACTATATGGACCAAACAATAAGAGAATCATTGTTTTTGTTGTTGTTGCAATGTTACAAGTATTCATACAATACCAGACCGTTTGTCCTTTTAGACTGGCAAGCTTTGAGTCTATCATAAATCTTTTAGTGACAAAAATTGCTTCTGCTTCAGCACTTAGATGTGGTGTGTAGAAAGGCTTTTTAATCTTTGTGTGCTGGGGCGTTAACCCCTGTGTGCTAAATTATTTTCAAGGAGGGATCAATAGCGTTTAAGATTTCAGCATGAAATGCGAAGTTCGTGTGGTGCCGAGAGGGCATGTGTGCAGTTTGTGGCACAAGAGTTACTGAAAAAATGCATCAATACGTACCATGTGACTGTTAATTAATTTGCTGCACAATAACCTGCCAATGAATTCTTGCAACTGCCTTACGTAATGAAATATGCACTTTTGCAATGTTGCCAATTTAAAGATTATGACTGGATTTGATATAAGCTCAGAAGGTTTGACTTCTTAGCTGATGTGTAATGTTGTGTTTTCTTGCATGTTGTCATGACAATACAGATATCACTGCAATAGCTATACTTAGCATTTGATTGAAGTTCTTTTCAAGTAGCACCATTCAGAGTCTGTCCGGTGCACTGTCTGAATTACGTTTCATCTGCTACATTGTTTGACATTTATGTCTTAAATGTTCACGTATTGGTACATCCATATCTGGGCGAATTTGTTGATGTATAACACAGGCTGTTTTGTTTATTAGTTATCTGAGGTTTGTAGGCATAATCCTTGTAATCACCATCATCCTGGATTTTCTGTCATCACAATTCCTAGAATGCCCCTAACCATCAGAATCATGAATATAATTTCAGTACTTTTAATCACGACAGAATTGAGGTTTGTTATAAAACAGAATCAACATATACCGTTTGTGAGAGTAAAGCTTACATATAAAGCATTCTACTTTCAAAAGAATGAAAATATTATGTTAGTGGTTAAAACAGCAAAATATGTTTGTAATTTTCTGCCACAAAAGAGTTATTTCAATATTTTCTTTGTGAAGTTCGTATTAATCAAGGAATAGTCAATGATGACGAATCTCATGATTAGCACCAGCTCTTACTGCTTTTGACCATTCACTTGTGGCGTGTAATACCTTGCCTTGCTTACATTTCAAGGCTCACTTCACCTGTAACACTAACGATAAGGTGACATTTATTGATATTCACTGCAGGTGTCAAGTGACAAACAATGAATACATCTTCCCTATCAACAAAGAACGAACACGACAGGAAAGATGACACTGTGATTATGGCTCTTTGTTTGTATCCAGTCCAGCCAGATTACAGTCAAAATCCCGCCGGATCAAATCTGTCACCATATATCCAGATGAATCTCAAGCAGCGTTTGGGAATTAATCTAAAAACATGGACTACCGAAAGTAACATGTAATCTGATGAGAAGTTGACAAGGAAAACTGCTTCTGACGGCTTTGTTGCATCTTGCAGAGTACGTAATGATAATGAATTTTTTGTTTCTCAATATTTCACAGGACCTTGACCACAGGGAAGCAGATTTCATGCTAGATTTCCTCGAGGGAATGATCATGTTTTTCATAAAACATGTTTTTCATAAAACATTATTCTCCGTATAATACATAGTTCACTTTTTATTTTTTCTGTGTATCTACTGAAAAGTTATCTATTCTGTTACTTTCTACAAGCTCTAAATTCCTAAATTTTCAACTAAAAGCTTATTGATCCAGTCTCTGAGGAAGTAATGAGTTAATGTGGTTTCTATATTCATTATCTATTTCAAGTAAATTACTTTATCAGTGACACATACTGCTTTATTAATAGTTAATCCCTATCTGTGGTAACACGCTTCATAGACAGAGAGAAGGAGAGCTCTAATGTTGAGGACGGTATGTGGCAGTCAAATTTGAGGCTCTCATGCATGGGAATACACTTCAGGTTTTGTACATTAAATGATGTCAACACATAATCTCCTGTTCCAACTTCCAAGGTAAAACAACTACAGGGAAATATGTGTGCTCCGGTGTGAATCACATAAATGGGCTAGTTGAATATTTGCTTTTACATACACATACAAGTGCATGTAAACAACCAAAAAACATAGTAATCAATTGAGTTATTATATTCAAAAATCATTTGCTTGAAACAAATATACCTGGACTACTTCTATGTCAAACCAATAATCTGGGGTAGGCAAAAGATTTTTTTTTTACAAAAAAGGGGTATTAAAGAAATACAACATAGGGCTGGGGTAGAAGTTGATATGCTTGATCATATTTACCATATTTAGTTGATGTGTTATTCTCCTCAGTTCTGTTTCCAATTCACTTTTCGTTCTTGCTGCTGTTGCTGGACCTTCCTCAAATGCGCTACTGCAGAATCAAAAAAAAAAAGGGGGGGGGGAAAGAAAAAAAGAGTAAAACCAGAAATAGATATATCATATGAATGAAGCTAGTCATAGTGTAGAGAACTCTATCTTACAGGTTAGTGACATGATTGAGAACACTTGAAAATGCCTCAAGAACCAAATGAGTTGAAATGTTTACCAACTATACACCAGCAGGAGTGGATCTCCCACCTGGGAGGATTTGTCTGTAATGTGTCAAGAATCACGCATAAACATAGGAGTATCTTAATTTTATCCGGGGACGATAAAAATAAGCCCCATAGAGAGCCACACAGCAGGTTTCCAAGCTACGAGTGATATTGACATTGTTTATTTTAGAATGAGTCAACGTTTGACTACAAGATTTTCACAGGAGAATCCTTGTATAGTTTACTTGATTCTAGAGTAGTTTCAGCCCAAGTTGAGGACTACCCCAAATTTAGTCATTTACCTTTAATTTTCATATGTATTTCAAACATCTATTTGCCAAATAATTAACATAAGTTGGGCTTCCGGAATTGTTTATTAAATATTTTACACAGTTTACAAAACACTTATTTCTTTGAAGGTGCATATGAGGTTAAAGTATTTCAAGGTGATATTCAAAGACAGTATCATATTTGACATTTTCTTTTCATGAACCCCCAATATCAGTGTGTACATGGATAACTATATCAACAGGAACTGACTAATCACAGTTAAGATTTTTTTTTATCATGGGGTCTTGAAAAATATCACAAGAACATTTTTAGCAGCAAGTTAAGGTCAAGCCACAAGCCTGCACAGACTCAGACATAACTGTGTTGTGGGTTAGATCAGTTACTGTTTTGAATATTCTTAGAGGAAAAGCCATCTTTATTGAACCGCAACCTGCTAGCCAAGATGACAAGGACACTACAGATGTGCACAAAAATAAAGAGAAGGAGAGGGGAGTGGGGATTATCATGATAAGACACTAACAGCATTCCGATTAAAGATCTTAACACCGTTCCACCTGTTCATTAGTATGCTGTTAACACTGATCTCACAATTTCACGATAAATTCACTGCACAGAGAATAACCTTGGAGTTGTGTTTGAAGCTTGCCACAAGTGATGTTAGTTGATGGATTGGAATACTTGGGCTTTCAAAAGGTTTTTTTTTTTAATAATATCTTAAAAATTGTTTACAGTGTATTTGCATTTCAATGGGGCTACATTTGAGTTGACAAAATACAATTTCAGACTACTGCATTCTTCCCTACTGATCAGTTACAGAAATACTTCTGCTTTTGAGGTTTTGATTTGTGTCTTTCATCTGAACACTTGATAATCTTTCAGTAAACAATCATGATGCCATTGTTTGATGTCATGGTGCAACAGACTATACTGTGGCTCAAGCAAATATGGGACTGCACCTTTAGGATATTGAGGTTTGTAAACAACCTTGAAAGAACAAATTTGGGAGGTGCAGATTAGTACTGTATTATTATGGATATTTCTCAAACCTTGACTAATAATCAGTCACACAAGGTAGTTTCTTCAGATGAACAACAATCTTTGAGAATTCTTTTGGTATAATAATATTGTTACAGTATCCCCCGGAATTTTGGTTCCAACATGCTAATACCTGTGTTAAAACTGGTTTCACAATCACTTTTTACGGCACATAGTTGGACTACAGTGGAATTACTTCAACCTTGTTACTGTTACTAGCCATGAAATCATCTAGTAAGTACAGTCAAACCTGCCTATACTGCCCCCCCCCCCCATATGAAAAAAGGGCATAAACTGATATTTTGGTGTTTTGGAGATATTGAGCAAAATGTATTTTGTTCAACACGTAAAGCCCTATTCAGTGTCCTTTTAACAAGCGGATTATGAAACAAAGGGACACTTCTAATTAATATTTTTTTTGTTCTGCATGTTTAACATGATGTACTGAGTCCCCTACACTATATACCTCAATTTTGAAAAAAAAAAAAATGTCAGTTATGCCCTTTTGTCATGGGGGCAGTATAGTGGCCACTGAAATGATGCAACCAGAGACAATAATTTGTGCATTTTAACACCTATCTATAGCAGCCACCTCTCTTTTTAGGCCATTTGTTTGGTTTCCTTTGGGTGCTCACTGTAGACAGGTTTACATTGCAACTGTTTTTACATTTTAGAATAGATAAGTAATGTTTCTGCATCAAAACCAAAACAAAACAGTTGACTGAAACATGGATGGTTAGCACAGTCAAATAGTCTTCTGGATAGATCCCTGATACAGATGTTAAGCATACATCTGTTCAATAACAGATACCTAATGGGATACAATACTATCAGGTCTGACAACTGTTCCTACTGCTTAAGGAAGGAAACGTGAATTTCAAAAAGCCTTCATATATCATCATCCAATACTACCATGAAGGTTATCAGAAAGCAGCAAAACAAATCTTAATGTAAACAAACACAAAATATCTGAATTTATGAAATTTAAGAAATGCCTTTAAAAGCATGATTCATCCAGTGATTACTTCAAGACAAGACAAATCTTAGCAGACAAATTGATTCTAAAACACTTGCTAGCAAATTAAAACCTAATTCAGTTCCCCATGCCTGCGTGAAGACGATAAGCCATGCCTGTGCACGTACGACTCGCTTCTCAAGGTATGAAACTAATGCCGTTAATTTAGTGACATGAATGTTATTTTATTTGCTTGTCCTGAATGGTGCTCTTCAATGTCAGACATATGGGACCGCAGCAGGATTTGCGAATTAGGACTCTTAATTGAGTCTTTGTTGCAATGAGTGACTGCAACATGATGGTAAATGTGATATGAATTGAAGGAGAGCTTTACACAGCACGGACTTTTAACATAATAATGTTTAATGGCAAACGAGCATATCCAGACATGAGACATCCCAATTACTCACAACTAATAAAAGAAAATTTATATATTTTTATTACGAAAACTCCATCTCAGGGACCTGACCGCTTTTGTTTCCTCATCAAATTGTTTATCACCATCTACCATGCCATGGTATGGGTCTTTAACAGGATTTGAAATTAGGTCTAATAATTGGATGTTTGTTTTTTGTTTGTTTTGTTTTGTTTTTGTTTTTACTTTGGTGCTATATTTAGAATAAGAGATAAAACTGGTCTGGAAAATATTAGCAGGTGAAAGATCGCTTTGATTAAAAGCAGATGGTTCACAGATACATTTATTACAACTGTTAGGGAAGAGAACACGTATGTGTTCCATGAAAACAGAAATATGCATAGTTCAAATGATAATTCAAGAACCCATTAACTTAAGTACAATACATCTAGTGATATTTTCTAAAAGCAGTAGAAAGAATTTGAGCCAGTTGTCCAAATAAGAGAGTCCCTCTAGTTTTAGGAGTTCAATTCAGTCCAACATAGACTGCTCTCAGTGCTGCTGCTGTGTGTGTGTTTTTTTTTTTTTTTTGTGAGAGAGAGGGGGGCGGCGGGCGGGGCTGCACCCTGACTCACTCAAATGCCCCCAAAAATGTATTTGTATTTTTTCTGACTGCTGAAATACGCCTTTTGGAACTGACCCACTTTTATCCTTTCCAAATTGTTCGTCACCAGCAGAAATATTGCCATGGGATAGAATTGGGACGGCGTCCCCTCCCGAATCCCCTTAGCTGGCTATCCCACGATTGTGCTCGAGCAGTTCCTGCTGTTGAGGTGAAGAGATATATAGATAGATAGATATAAGTAGAAGAAACAGACCTGCCCACACCAGCCCCATGCAAAGGTGGGCTCACCCTATTTTCACAGATGCCACACCTACAAACTACCTGCAACATGTCTTTCTGTAGCGTCAACTCAAACCCTTTCAAATGTGATTCAAACTTATCCTTTGATGCATCAAACCCACTCTAAACTCTTTACTAAGCCATTCCATTGAACTTTCAGGATCACAAGATCAGAATCTGATAAATTCTTCCTGAATATGAGCGACAGTTTTTGGAAGGAAACGCTTGATCACACAATCTAATTTTGCCAAAAGAAAACAAGAGAATAATACCTTTGGCATTTGGAAAGTGGGTAATGCACTTCTCAGGCCCTCTTGCATCAAACTTTTTTGCGTTTTCGTACAATGACCTGACTGTTGGCGTTTTTGCAAAGTGTGTTTGGCAATAAGCCTAATCCATCTAATTTGTCTTCGGTGATCAATCTTTCAAGATATTTTTAGTGGCGGTGAAACTCCCAAGACCTTTCAAAGCCACTCAGCACGTGGGTAGGGTGTTGGTGTGTGTTTGCTGTAATTGTTTTCAGAATGACATGGCAAAACACAACAGGTTGCCACAACTTATATCAAGATATACATATCGACTCATATATCGACTAGTCAGATGATATATAAAGCAAAAGTATTTAGCCCTGTAATGTCAATGCAATGTCATGCACCACAAATTTGAGACTTTCAACATAAAGATAAATCAAGATCCTTTCTGGCTTTTATGTCTATTTTTATTTCTAATTTCATTTTCAGTTTTTTTTTTTTTTTTGGGGGGGGGTGGTGAAGCTGTTATCTCCTATTATTACTTCCACCTGTTATCTGGACAATGTAGAAAATTCTCTAAATTTATCTTCCTAAAATAAGGTTGTAATGTGAAGGACAGGTCATATCAAATATATTTTTGAAGAACTAACTTAACTAAGCAACATTTGTGCTGTATTTCATCAAATTTAGCACAGAAATATATTTTTTTCTGTACTAAAATACGACAGAAATGTAAAAGATGTGCCATGTCTCATACATTTTCAGAAAAGAATATGAAATTTGTGCTGTACTATTACTAAATCTGGAGCGGAAATACTTTTTTTCTGCACTAAAATAAGAAATCAAAGTGAAGGACGGGCCACGTCGCATACAATTTCACAGATGAAAGTATGAAATTTGTGCTGCATTTCACCAAATTTGGAATAAAATGAGTATTTTTACTCAATAACATACACTTTGGAAATTGCAGATGACTTCAATGAGTCCAGAGGTTTAGCTGACTCATGTAGGACTTGATATAACTGGGGAAAATGACAAAGATACTTGACCTTATTCGGGTGGGGACTATGAAAGTACAAAGGACACAAGGAAATCTCTACTTAGAAAATACACTAAAGGGTCTAAAATGGCAATAAAATGCAAATTCATGCATCAAAGTTTAGCTTATAATGCTGTATAACAGTATAATTACAACAGCATCGGTAAGCTTTACTGTTGCAGACAATTCCTTGTTACAAAGAATGTACCGAAAGAGTTTTATGTAAGTTTTAGAAATATATACCACAATCATGGTTTGTAGGGATTATATGATGTTGCAATGTCTGGAAAATACCACCTGCAAAACATCAGTCACTGCATTAAAAAAACACATTAACCCATTGGGGATGACAGCCTTGAAAAGAAGCAGAGCACATGGCACATTCATGAGACGACTGGCTGCGACAGAACTCCAGAAACTATGCTAACCTTTTCACTCAATCACTCAAACTTATTGCCTACAAATAGTCCTGTATAAATGAAGGAAATCATCTTAAAAGGGTTAAAATGATTGATTCAAAATTCAAATTCCTATCACATACTCTGCATCTTTTTCTCCCAGGCTTGTTGACCGCGACCTCCTCTGCTGTATCCCCGTTAACGAGTCGCTGCTCTTGCTCATACGCTTGTCCACGGCACCAGAGTTGGCATAGGTTACTGCACCGATCATGGCGTCTTCCACATCGTCAAGGTGGTCTATTGATAACGATTTGAAGGCGGTCTGTTCCATACCTGAGTAAAATGATATCAAGAATAGAGAAAGGTACATTAGTTGGTTCAATTATATCATATTTATGGTTTCAGGTGTGGTGTACTTTGTTACTGGACTGCATCCTCTAAAAGTTTTATGCATACTTCCATTCCATGCATTGCTCTAATTAATGTTTAACATTCTTGGCTTGAAACTGAATTACAGTGGTCTGACACAAACATAACTCACACATGCAACTTAAAATTATGAAGTGCATTACCTGTGAAAATTAATAAAATGCAGTCTGTCTTAGAAATTTTGATCATTTGCACAATATTTTCCACTTCTCTTATTACACAAAGATCTATTCTATAATAGGAGTAAGGAAATAAATCTGTAATTATTATATCTCTGGACTACATAGAAGGCAAGTAACTGTTGAGTATCATAAGGGAAATTGATGTGTTCTGTAAGACATACAACTTTTCTGCCCATATTTCGCACAAAAAGTAAAAAATCACTGAAATTGATGAATAGATGAAACATACATGTTGAAAAAGTGATCATACAAAATTTGTGTTTTTTTATCTTCATTTATATGTACCACTGTGACAGTAATAGTATGGGTCAGCAGACCAGAAAATTTAGTACAAATGTCAAGTTTTCTACTATGAAATTGCCATGTATATCATTAATTTTGTTTTGCTTTCAGCAAGAAGTACTAATTGGTTTGTATAATATTAACATATTAATTTGTTAGTTATCAAAAAGATAATTTAGTCAATTGATGCAATATACAAACCATCAAAGGATGATAACCACACATTAGTACAACTGAACCCAATTGCCACTATCATTTAAAAAAAAAAGGTTAAAGAAGATTTACTACTAAGTCTCACAATCATAAGAAGGTAAATGGCATACACAAAATATAGGTTTATGAGGATTTATAAGAAGTAACTTAAATATGTAATACAAACACTGTTAATTATTCATCACAGGGGCTTCTACATAGGTATGCAACTGTACACTAATAAAAATGCAAGATAACTGTTTTGTTCCCCATAGCTAAAAGTCAGTTTAAATTTGATCAAGTTAAAGCGTTCATTCCAAAGTAACATATCTTGAAAATCGGTCCAACAAATGGAATTGGTAGGATAAAAGAGCTATCAACATGCACAATTATGATGCATCCATTTCTAACACACAAATAACTAAAGTGGTAGATTTGTAAAATATTGATATTGACAATCTAATGTTTAAAAATATGCTTCTCTAATATTTTAATTTGTGAAATACCGTCAGCTGAGATATATTTGACCACTATTATGAAGTCACCATGCAAATGACGAAATGGTCTGTACATAAACTGTCAGAAACACAGCTGCACGCATCGTCAACGCCAACAAGATATCGTTAACACACAGTTCAGAAACAACAGGCATACTGTGTATAATTACTTTATGGCAGCAGCAACTTTTTGTATCAGACACTGATAGTCAACATGTGCACTTTACTAGGATTACATGACCTTGATGTTATTAAATTGCACTATGGAGATGGGAGAATTCATTCTAATCGAT
>JZLH01S0168543.1:60606-81525 GCA_001188425.1 Eucidaris tribuloides | reverse complement strand
TTTTTTTAACAGAGACCATGTACAGTAAAGCTAGCAATATTTGATCTAAACCTCATTCGATTATCATGGAAAAAACATTGTCAATAACACCATACATCGCCTAAGCTGAAAAACAGATTTGGATAAATAAGATAATCTAATTTAGGATTAAATTGACAGTGAACCCTGTAGGGCTGTTATCAAAACGTGGTCAAAACAATATTGCTTTCTGTAGACCCTCTTGTAACTAGATCAGAAGATTCATGGTGCCCATTGTTTATAAATAGCTTTTTTGGTGGGCAGTGTTTTGACAGAGTTGTTATATTTGTTGACAATCATACTAAATGCACTACTGCTCTTGCACTATAAGTTTGAGAGCTGAACAGCATTGAGGTCTCTCTTTTATTCCCACCTCCATTTTTACCTATATGATTACAGGCAGTAATGTGCAGAGTATTCATGGATATGGGAATTTCTTGGTCCCTCCCACTGCAGTGCATGCATTTACCCCATTAGGTTTTCATAATTGCTGGTATTTAGGGCCATATCGTGCCTCTGGCGATATTATGAAATAATCATGAGATCATTATTGTGTATTCGATATTTTTTCAACATCGAATAATTTTGATATTATCAGAATATCGCCCAGCACTAATGTACAGTATGCTTTAAGTTCAGACCTAGGAAAGACAAGCTAGAACAAAATGAAGAATGAATAAAACATTATAGGTTTGATCATGTTTGGCTGTCTGATATTGATCTCAGCATAACTTAAAGGCATTGTATAACAATGTTTCCAGTTTAAAAAATCTGAGCTACATGATTCCCCATGCTACTAGTGATTTTGATACGGTCTAAAAATGAAGCCCTGAAAAAAATGCAATGTAAAACAATCATTAAGTGCTTTAAAAAAGTGAAAATCATTGAGAGACCATTCCAGCTTTTCTCCATAGACTGCTGTGTTGCAGAATTTCCCATCGGCTGATATAGAATTAATGTGCCAATTTGTATCTGCACATATTGTACTAGTGACAGCATAACTGTCCAAACTTTTGTGCTCTAAGGTGTTTATTTGTCCATTCAAACACTGTCAGATATGTCAGATAGCAAAGTTCGACAATTTTTTAAACGGGTCTTCCAAAGTGTTATATAGTGTCTTTAATATCTCATCAGGCACTACAAGGGTTAAAGGTGATTCAATCCTTCATCTCAATTAACAAAGTACACATGATGGACCATAATATAATCTACATGATTTGAATGAGATATTCAGTGGATTCACACAAACTACTCTGTACCTCATAAAACATCTCAGTGTCATGTCATGAAATATAATGACTTACCTGCTGCCGCATTATGGAAGGGAGTATCTTAGCCTTGGGTGTGACAAACTGGGGTTGTTGTTGTGTATCCTTCTCCATGTCCCTGTCAGTGGGATATGCATTCTGCTCGTTATGTCGCTGCCATGTCGGTCTACTGGCTTCTTGATACACTGAAAAAGGACACATGATTGTATTTATTGATTTTAACTTGAAAGTTCATCTGCATTGGTGATTCATCATTTAATAATTTTCCTGGGCCCCCATCTTATAAAGAGTTACAATTGATCGTAAATTTGCTCAGTACTGTAGGCAATGACTTACAATTGATATCAATCATAATTGATTGTACCCCTTTATAAGATGGGGCCCAGGTATGTAACACATCTACATGGACCCAAACACCGTGCCATCACAGGCAAAGTGATGGTTCAGGAAAGGGAACCACAGTACTTTGAAATTGAAGAGGAAGTCGTACATCATGGCACTGAAATCATCTTTTAACGAAAGTGTCTGTGTGTGTGGTGGGGGGGGGGGGATGCTACATGTACATATTATCAAATCTCTACAAACAATCAGTGAATTTCATGCCAACATAGTCACATTGGGTTAAATTGCTCAGGAAAATGGTACTTGGTACAGCTCAAAATTGCATGGATAAATCCCTTGTTTTAAGATCAAAAGTTTCTTATGTCTTAAATGTACTCAGTTTTATCACTTTAAAAGGAATCAATAATTACTTATTGAATTGGTCAAAATGTGATTATGTCTCTATATCTATAAATTACCTCTATTCCTATAACTGTCCAAATTATCTTCCAGCGAGTTCTGTCTTGAGTGGCTTCCCGTTCCGATCCGATCCAGCTCATCCTGGGAGCTACGAAGCCTGGCCTGGGTGTCGTTTGGTCTCTTCCTCACTTCCCTGGCACTCCGCCTCTCATGGACCATCCTCATGAAGGACTTGTCCCCAGAGTCCTGTGAGAAACCGCGGCTATGATTCCCCTGCTGCTGCTGCTGCTGGGAGTCATTCTGACTGTTAGCTTGTTGGTATGCCCGTGCATTGACCTCCTTCCAATAGTCAACGGCGGCGCGGTATGGGTGCTTGCCGGCCTCCTGTTTGGGGCTGTCGGAGTTGATGCGCCGTTCGAAGGTGGAGATGGCGGTCCTCACGCTGCCCTTGGCAGGGAGTCCCTCGTCAGAGGGTGTCGGTGGGTAGCTGGGGGTGGTAGGGGCTGATCTCATGCTGGATGGGGGTACACCTGGGGTGGAGCCAGATCGGGAGTGGAGCGATGACCCATGTCGTAGATCTAAATGAAAGAGAGTTTGAAAATAATGACACGTTTTTTTTAAGGTAATGATGACAAGGATGAACAGAATATTTTTTTATAATTCTACGATTACTATTTTACCTTGAAACATTAATGAAATATATGATGTTTTAAACACAGACTGTAAGTCCACCTTTTAGTTTATAATACTATCATCAGTAACCATTAGTGAGAAGGCACTTGTTAATAACAAATATGACAGTAAAGCATGTAAATACATCTTGTCACTGTCAAATAACAAGAGCCCCGGGGGGCACAACGCTCACCTGAGTTCTCGCAAACTCTCTATGGTACCATAAAAAAAAACATCAGCTATATAATAGTTTTGCGCCCTTAACCCGTGATATCTAGCACCGCACAAATATCCAAATGAACAGTGGACAACTTGCCCCTTGCCAATAATCACAACAAATTTTCCAAAGTTAATTAAATCTACATCCATTTTTATAAAACAAACACGCCCCTAACTTAACTAGGACCTGGACAAACTAGACCTTGAACCCCAATAACATGAAGGTCACAACATTAGCATTTACCATCCAACGTAGTCCACAAAGGCCAATAACACCAAAAACATCTAACATCATTTACCTGACACATAGACCTTGACCACCCCCAATACATGAGTCCCCTGTACGCATCTAACCACCCACTTTGGTCACAAACTGGTCCTTGGTTAGAAAACCCATTTGGGCCCTTATGGGCCCGTCGCTGGCCCCGGCCTGGACCATTCAGAACCCGTATCCGCCTCCCCCTGAGATCATTGGCCCACCAAGTTTGCTAAATCATGATTGAATTAATATCCTTAGGCCATCCCAAACTTATGCCCCCTTTAGCAAACCGGTGCCACCGCGGCATTGTCATAGCAACATACATGTGCACCTATACAGTACTACACACAAAGGCTTACCTAAACTATTCTGATCAAGACAGAACAAAATTAAAACACCATACTTTTGGCCCTTAGGCCTGCCCCTGCCCAGGAGGGCCAGCGTACCATTTGAGGCCTTGAACCCCCCACCCCCAAGACATTCCGCAGTTGGGCCAAACAAAAAAAAAAAAATCCAATCATGCACTTTTGAAAAGAACGAAAATGTGAAAAGTGAACCACGACGAACACGAACGACGCACGACGAACACTCACACGCACAGCACGACCATACGAATGTACGGACGAAAACGATCGGCAATAGCTCACTTGACCTTGCCTCAGGTGGAGCCTAAAAAGTAGGTAACCTCATCAAAGCGTACCATCATTTTACACTGTTCAGTTTTTTTTTTAAATCTTTACCCTTTGAGGAATATTTTGATAACCAATTAAAAATTATTTGACTTTGCTAACACATTAATTCTCCATTGACCTTAATGCAAGATATCTCGTCCAGTGTGTTCAAAGGGTAAATATTCATTATATCTCACCTCTGTTTGAAACAGCCCCCAATGATGTGGTGATTTTGTGGGGCCCTTTCCCACTGCTGAGAGCCCTGGTAAAGGCTGGCCTGGCCCCACCTGATTGTATCATTGCATCACTACTGCCCATGTACTCAATGGGTGTGCTTCCTCTGTAGATTACACATGAAAACATATTAAAATGAATACAAAGTTATATACTTCACACACAAAATACACAAACAAATATTTGGATAAATAGCATTAAACAGAATAAAGCACTAAAGCAGAAACACGCTGGCAATATTACAATGTAATTAATCACAATCAAATGGAAACTTCATCTTGGATATTTTGAAGGTATATGTTCATGGCTTTAATAAAAGCGTGGAAAATTTGTTTAAAACAGATTGCTTTAGTAGATAATAACCTTATGCATACTGGAACTATACAAACAGAAAAGACTAAATACGAAGAGTGTCTCAAGCTTCTCCAAGAGGCTAATGGAGAAAATGCAATGTTGCGGAGGGCATCATCTCTACAAGCCTCTTGGAGAAGCTTGAGACACTTGGATGGGTTCCCACCCAGCTACACCAGGAACTTCAGATTGATTCCTTGCTCCATGTTCATGCCACCGCTAGTTATGTGAAGGGGCATAGCAAGGACGTGACACACAGCAGTCCAAGGAAGGGGCTCAAAGATACAAGAGCAAAGAATAGAGCAGAATGTTTATGAGATGTTATTCTACACATTGACGGGGCGGTCGGTCGATTAACATTGTGACATAGGCGTGGGTGTCACAGTCTCATTTCTTTCTTGTCATACCTCATATTATAGCATTGAATTCTAGATGAACACTTTGTATGTATGATTTCTAACCAAAACATATGATGCTTCAGTTAACTACAGTAATAAAGGATGTAATGCTTAAGTTAACTTCAGTAACAAAGGAACAAATAATCCCTTTTAATCACATCCCATACACTTTCCATCTTCATACCTCCTTGGACTTCCGTCTTCACAGGGTGGTACGACGACGACTTTGACAGTCTGTGACGTCCTCAGGATGTCAATCATCTCCTCGTGGGTCTGTGTGCATACAGCTATCTCACAGATCTGAGAGGAGAACGAGAATGAAAGAGACATTATCCCAGATCTCAAGTGGACATAGAGATATGATGATGACAAAATATGACCAAATAATGATGTAAATTTACAATACGGAATTTATGTTTAATAATAAACCCCAGAACTTGTTCACTCAATAGTGCATGATTGGGAAACTGGTGATTAAGAATACATCTTGCAAAATTTTGAGTGACAAACATACAAAATCAATATAAAATCAATCTTTAAGCATATGTCAAATTGTTTTATTAGTAAAGAACAAAGTGGTTACTGGAAATAGTTTTTGTACCGAAAATCATGAACCAGCTCTCGCCAGGTCCTCCAATCAACAATTTAACATAAAAAAAATCTGCCCTGATTACCGTTTCATATTTGGAAACTTGAGTAGAAATTGTCTTCTTGCACCACCTTACAGTTGTACATTCACAATGTGCACAATTTCTGAAGACTGATAAAAATAAAATAAACACTTCTAATCAAGAAAAATGTTAACTATTTTGTCCAAGTATTCATACCTCAACAAGTCTTGCTCCTTTCCGGAGTCCAGCCTGCCAAGCAAAGCCGTACGGATCTACCTCGACCACAACGCCCTGAAAGTGAACATGGAAGCCCAGCTGTCCTAATCCATTGCGACGGAGAGTTATTTCTTTGGTCTGTGGACAGAAAATTTGGAAACAGTATTGAGGTGTTCATTATCTGATCAATTTAAGAAGCGTGGATATTTTAGTATCAAAGAGTACTAAGAATATTGTGACTAAATAGTGCAGTTTTTTCAGAACGCCCGTATTAAGCACCAAATAAATGTTTTGTATTATTATTATTATTATTAATTAAAGTAATTAGTAACTTTACATCATACAATGAAATTAATCTGGGATTTACAGAGTGAGTTTTGTGACCACAAAAATTGTTAACAGTAAAACCTTCCTATGTCTTAATTCCTGAAAAAGATGATTTACTATGAACAATATTTGGATACATCTGTAATATAACATTTTGATAAATGTTTCCAAAATCATCATCATCATCAATCCCTTGATAAGAACTTGCCCCAACAGCTATGCGATTCTTCTCCCATTACATGACAATTTGCAAATTATTCTTACAATTATAAAATGAATAACAGACAGGACATTGAAGAAACAAGATAATTGTAACAAATATTGACAATATGTTTGTGCTGATGTGCATGTTTTTTTGTTATTATTATCATATCGTAAATATATCCACATTTTCTCCTAGATGGAAAAAAAATAAGATCAAAAACTGAATCGAAAGGAAGTCTAGTTTTTTTCCTACTAATACAATATATAATTGAAATTATATGCTAAAATAATACTGAAGAATTGGTAATGTGTGATTTGAAAAATGGACACATGGCTAAAAGGACACATGGCAAGAATTGTAATCCATGGTTTACTGACAAAATTATGCAGTACTATGCAGTAAAAAGAATCAAGCAAGTGTATCGAAAAATTTATAAAACCCACATCATATCGGGACAACTTACAAGTACCATAGAAATGCTAACCAATCCATACAAGACAGCAAAACGAGAATATAGAGAAAAAATTCTTTCCTTAACATTGATAGAAAAAAAGACTGGAAGTTAGTACAAAAAAGACCAGATTTAAAGTAAGTCTATAGAATACTGATGGTCTTAATAGAAAAGCATGCACTTATTCTGAAAAATTAATGATTCTTTGTCAAGTGTCGAAAAAACGCAAAAACATCCTAAGTGACATAAACACACTAAATACTTTCAATTATCAGATTCTTTGTACTTTAACATACTTCGCAAATCATTCAAAGTCTATATAAAGATGGAAAAAGCCGGAACAAAAGAAACCGAAGTTCCAAAATTCCATACATTGCATAACTTCACATCTATTCTAATCAATTATCTATACAACAAGGCTGTTTTCCAGATAACGAAGAGAACCAAAGTCTTGCCAATTCATAAAAGAAACAATGCCACTTGTCAAGTATAGACCATATCTTTGTACATGCTCCTCAAAAGTTCGAAAAGCGGTTAAATAAGCGAATCATTCAAAATAAACAAACATTCTTACAAAAACAATTTGGCTTAGATTCAGCATTGTACCATATATGCCACTCTCGAATTTGTAACAAAGTAATGATCTCGAAAATAATAATAAGCTATCAGTATTTTTAAGCACATTCAAAGGCCTTTACTCTATTAACCAACCAATTCTGATACAAAAATTACAATTCTATGATCATGGGAATGCTTAGAATGGTTAAAAGTATTCAAGGACGCGAAACAGAATTATCATTTTGATAAACCAAAATTCTCCTGCAAAAGTATCAACGGGTTCCCAAGGATCTATACGGACCCCTCTCCTTCGGTAAAATTCGAATGTCTTAAAATCCCCAAATTTATATAAACAGCGGTTCTTTCAATGTACACATCAAACAATATTGCACTCAAACAATTAATGACAATCCAAAAAACATTCCACACACAAGCACAAAACATTCCGATAATTCTTCATTAAAATACAAAGTGTTCCAGATCAATAAATTATTGACCACAAAATCGAAATAGTCATAAAATACAAAACACATCATACGTCTTGTAAAAAAATATAAAAGAACCTGAAACGTGAAACCATCTGCCAAACTTCTGCGCACATTTTCCTGCTGTAAATCCTATACATAATAATGATCAATGTAACTTTGGAGTCCCATGAAAGGTCAAGGACCTATGGCTCCACCACTATCATATCATGAGGGACGTTTTTTTTTCTTGTCTTCTTTCTTTTTAAGTTCTATGTCATTTTTATTATAACCCATGGGTATCCATGTATCGGGAGTCAATGCAATATACTTTATGTTTAACTGAATTAAAAAATAAAAAAAAAAAAAAAAAAAACTTCATAATGAATTATAACCAAATACAGAAAGCAGCCTGGACCCAACAAAACATGGTATTCCTAACATACTATTGAAACAGCCTCGCAGCTCTTACAATCTCTGGTACCTATCCAGCCCTGTCAAATCGAACCGAACACATATTCCTCATTGAATACAGTTTGAGCCTTCAATTGAGTCATCAATGAAATATACATAAAGTACAATCCACAAGCAATGGAGGGTAATTCATAATTGATAATTGTATGCAAACACAGTTACAGAATAACACCACAGAATGGTGAGAGATACTTGGGCCGAGTCATGAGAAGGGAATACAAAATTACACCAAATTGGGGAAGTGAACATACTCAATCAACAACTTAAATTACTTTTAGTGTCTAAAGAAATTTTTCAGCTAAAAACAAGCAGCACAAATTCAACAAATTAATTTTGAAATACAAGAGAAATGGCAAGATGTAAGTAGTCTTCCAATTAGGATCAAGCCCCAGAATAAGAATACGCTTACAGTTTCTGAAAATCCACAACATACATTACCTTTATTACCTAATTATTATCAGAAAATAGGACAGGGAAATATGTTAGCTTCTATGGATCAATCTATCGGGGGTTGAATTAATCAATCGGTAAAATTAGTGCTAGTTTTCCTCAGGTAAATTAACAAAGACAACGTCCTTCAGCCTACATATACACCACATTACTAAAGGATAATTTTCAACTCATTGTCCTTGGCATTTACATTCCCAATCATGTATGGGAACTTTCATTGAATATAAAAAGCATCTGGCCTCGCCAGATTGCAAGAATTATGCTCTACAGTATAACCAGGATTAATAGAGACAAATCGAATATCAGCCATGGAGAACAGGATCATCCACAGATAGAATACAGGTCTGAAAAAACCCCGTGAATGGCTCAATACCAGATCATGGAAACCAGCAGACAATCAGCAGGACCGTAGACTAAATTCCCCGCCTTAACAGATAGAAACGACAAAAATAATAAACAAATAGTATCAAAGCAAAAAGAAACAATCATTGTATCACTCCACTTACTATCAAATTACAACACCACTAAAGCACAAGTAATAATCTGTATAATAAAATTACTCTAAAAACATATTATAAAAATGTACATAGTCTAATATCCAGACACACTTTGGACTTTGCACACAATGCTCGAAATCAAACTCAATACGGGCACATTAAACATCAAATACAATTTGTGATAAACCATTCATTGAAACATAGCAATTGCACATCAAAACAGCCAAACAAAAGTAATTATATCGGCAGAACCCTCCCTCGACTAATACCATACAAGTACATAACCAGTATTCCTTACTAAACTCACTGATGCAAAAACGAAAAGTCCCCACAATTAAAACTTCCTTGACAAAAACACGCTATTGACCTTCCAACTGAACAGTGAGATAAATCCAAATATCTATATAATAATAAAATGCTAGACATATGCACTGCATAAATAACCAAATAAGATATAAAAACAATCCCAAAACAACATCATATATCAAAAAAAATAAAAACAAATACAGGCACTCCACAAACAGGTAACGGAACACAGAAAAGATACGTCATTCAGCAGAAAGAAAAATATAATCAACAACATTCAAATACCAAAAGTACAGCAGCAATCACTGGTAACTGCAGCATCATGAGAAAAATGCAAGCAAATACGGAGACTAGTTAGAAGGCAAGGGAGCAAACAATAGGCAAAAACACACCAATATACAAGTGCCACAAAGCCAACTGATAAAAAAAATAAAAAAAACACCAATACCAGAACATAAATGTACAAAACGGTACAGAAGAACAACGTATGCTAGTAATTCACGGAAATGAATATTTCACAATTTACTTTTGTTTATGAAAGAACAGTAAAAGCACTAATTGATGTACATGGGGGAAATCAAGCAAACTATGCATTCTGATACTTTCAGAAATTCAAATAAAAAAACGAATCAAAAAAAAAGTATTTGTTTTAATAAACAAACAGTAAACAAAATCCACCAATCGAAGTCTACATGACAAGAATCTCAATTTACTAAAAATAAGTTCATATGAAAAAAACAGACTTGGTTAGAATGCACACTTCATATGCTTTATAAAGAGCTATTCCTATAAACACATCTCATTATCCTTTTAACAAAATGACAACAAATAATTACAAGGAAACGGAAAAACCATGTTTAAATGAAGCAATGCACATTATCAAAAAAAAACAATCTGACCTAATTTTTCAGACCGTTCAATTCATACACTACTGTACGACACATCAGTGCTCCAGAACAACATTTTTTGCACGAAAGAATGAAAAAATAAACAATTGGTGATAAACTGGCACCTAACTCAACATAACACAAACGTGCATAAATTTGGCCCCAATACATGTACATCTGGACAACTAATGAGAGCAACCCTCCAAACCAAATAAGTAATTAGTGTACTTGTAAAAAATTACAATAAGAACCGCTGTGTAAAGAAAGCATAAATAGGAAGGTTACTCTTCCTTAATCAAGTATCTGAAACAACACTGAAACACTCATACATTAATAATTATTACAAACGGACTTTCTACGAATACCTACAGAATAATAATATAATCCCTAACATGGCTAACAATTGACAAATACCCTAGCTGAGAAAGCAAAAGCGTTACCATGACATTATCAACTTGTAGTATGAATCTGAAAAAAAAAAAGTACGTACAAAAACAATCACAGTCTCCAGAATTAAAGTACACTTCATTCTTAGTACGGTAAATTGTTCATTAGAATAATCGTACAATAACATAACTCAACCAAAATGAAAACAACCTTCACGGGTATACAAATACAATTAAAATCTAGTTAATATCATCTCTAAAGATCATGAACTTTACCATAGCGATAACCTCCAGAACGAACGAAAAGCATCAAATTACCAACTTCAAAGAAAATCATAATATCTCAATTCACAAACAATATCAAACAAAAAAGCTGAACTAGCACAAACAGATGCGACCCAGAAAAAAAACAAACCCTAAAAAAAGGCCTATTGTGCAAAAGCAATTGGCGGGGCACATGATAACAAAAACATCAAAATGAATCGACTTATATTCTATTCAACGACACAGGGCAAATTAACTATTATTCTACATTCCTGTTGACCATGACTAAAATAATGTTAACAACATTCTATACTTTTGTGGCCTCAGACACACGCTGCACCAGGCCATCCTTTCTATCTCTTCAATGATATCCAGATTACTTACCAAAAAAGAGCAATATACATTAAAGGATAGCAACATTGTGAGCTCATATAAAAAATGTCAAACTTGATACGAGGCTACATAGTATGTTCTATGACAAATAAACACCCGAGATACAAAAGTTGGAAAAGTACACGGCCAATGCACGTAGTACAAATAAACAATTAAAACCAGGCAGTTTAATACCTATTACAGACAGTAATCAGAGCAAAGGCAAGAATTGTCCAACTTACCAAGTTCACATTTAACAGCACTAATGATCATGAATACCAATTCAGGGCTTTAATTTTTAGACCTCAACAAAGACCCTGTAACATGGGAACATGCCGATTTTAACTTGTAAATTTAGCCAATACTTAAGTTCAAAGTATGGACAATAAGAATGAATAAGTGCTTATGTATACGTACATGAAAGACGCAATCAAAGTCATAAATCTTTCATTTAACATATAACCCATTGCCTGCAACAACTGTTTCAGTTCTTTTCTGGGACGCTCGTACAAAACACACCTATAGCAATCGCCGACATTAATAAACCAGATCAGAATATATATATAACCAGCAATCTCACCATCATGCAGATAACAATATATACTAAAATAATAATCAAACAAACAAAATATGCTCAGAGTAAAACGCATTGAACCAAAACAGAAAACAAACACCATGCCAAGTTTCACACTGATGAACAACTTTTTTCTCCTGGGATGCAATACACCTCTGTATACGTCTTGGCAATGGGACCAACATCACACCTTAATCAGAAAAGTCATTGCGAATGAAGATATTAATAGATGACTTTTAACTCTGAGAAGACTAGACTAAACTTACCTCACAAATGACTTGACATGACTACGATTGGTTCATAAAGACTGTCACAAGGTAAGCATAATTATATTTATGATCATTTGTGATAATCATACCAAAATTCAATTTAAACGTAAAACAACCATTACTCTCTCAGGTAATCAAGTACATAATACTCAATTATACAAATAAGAAACATATGGTGTTTCAATGACTAGGACATGATTATAAAACCTACATTCAGAATGGTAGACTACCCTTGATACAAACAAAACAAACTCAGAAACCTTCATAACCTCATCATAAATAAAGTACTGGAGGTCTACCATTTTATCAATAAGAGCTTCTTGTTGCAACCTCAGTTTCCACTTCAATATTTGAAACAATTACACCTCTCAGGGCATTACCATTATACACCAACACCGGATATGCAATCACACATGAATCAACATTGGGTAAAACAGCAGAACAAAAACCCAAAAGCCCAAAAAGTCAACTACACTGTAGCATCCCAACAAGTCCCCTTCTGAAATCCCGGGTGCCGCCTCGGCAACTCCTTTCTCTCAAACACTAATTGCCCCCCTCCACTCAATCCACGACGTTACATGTGGGCCAGTACTTGAGGTTACTCTGCGTCCGTGTCCATGCGATGAACTGCGCCTGTGACGGCATATTCGCATTTAAACGCAATTGAGGAAACACAGATACATAGGACCATAAGTGGTCAGGACACTTAACCGTAATAACAAAGCAATTAACACATTAAAACCATAGTCAAAATATCACTCATCTACTTGTAAGATACCATCAACTCACCCGTTCATCACACTACATCAGCCGACCTCATCTCATCCTTTCCCCATGCTGAATCGATATCAGCTCTTTACCGACTCGTCATGCATACGCTCTGCAAAAACAGAAGCCTAACACCTGCCAACTTCTTCCCAGTCTGAAGGACTCTTGAGACTAAACCACACAGGAGAAGTTAACAGCCGGACGAGGCTTGCATCTCCAACACATACCATATCAATTTTACGGACAGAAATGTGTTGTACTGGTAAGAAGTGGCAGAACCAAATGCTGCTAAAGAACCCATCACTCGAAGCAACAAGTCTGTATGGATAAGCTCTTTTAAACTTTGGCAAGAGAAACCGGCAAAGCTTTGCTTGGGAAGGGCATCTGCTTGGCAAGTGTCGAACAGAACCTCTCTATTTGGAGCGGCGAATAGCAACACTAAGAAAAACAGGAAACAAATGAATACAATAGCAATAAGTTCTTGTACAAATAATATGAACCGGGAACAATACAACAAAATAGAAGACATATTTGCTTGCACAAATAAACACAAAAAGAAATATTAATGTACAAATAAATTGAACTAAATCTATATGCATAGCCGCCGAACCTCTCCAGCAAATAGAATATCTGATGGAAAAGTAATACATACACATTTCATAGAACAAACATAAACTTTGTTGACAAAAGTAACTCAATTATATCAACCATTACGAAAAAGTGCAATAGTGGCAGCCTATCGATTGAGTTCAACTTTTGAAGTTGTTTCTTTTTCAAGTGCATACAAGGCGTACATGTGATCAGGACGAAGATCAAAAACTTAAAAATAACGTATCATGCATAGAAACCGTAACAACCGTCAAACTAGTCTGCTAGTAAAACAGTACAATACGGGTACTACATACAATCTCTATACTGACATAAATCAACCAAATTTGACCCCTTTGATACAAAAGGATAAACAACTACATCATGGTATATACATCAGAAACCACACGCAAAAAGGAAACTATACATAAATGCTGTGACTAATGAATGCAAATCAATTGGACACGGTACACAGTCCAATTCGAGAAAGGGTTAAGACGGACAACGACAGCATCTGCTTCCTGGTAAATGTAAATTAATACAAAAGTACCACGGGGTGTCTAACATTCCTCTAATCTCCAAGTTACAATAGTTAAAAATCTTCAGACGATGCTGAAAAATTCAGGATGATTAATAAATTGTGGTAAGCAGAAAGATACCCACCCAGAACATATCCATATCCTCCACATCTTCAGTGAAAATCCCATTTCCACATGGGAAAATATGTCCACATTCACAATAGATTCATTCACCAGCCCCAACTGACAGATATGTCATCTCTTCATTTCGTAACCTATACCCAATCCCACATTGATATAGACTGGAACTAATTCTACAGTAGAGACATGCCTGTGTTGGTTCAATGCACTTCGGAGATGATGAAACGTGAACTGGTAACGCGTTCATTTGGCGAGAAAGGGAAGGCGCCGGCTCCGAATACATGGACATGTCCGTTCCTTATCTTCCCCCCCGTACTGCAGAATGGAAAAAAAAAGAAAATCAGGCAGTATACAAATATTTCAAGAAGACAAGAAAATATACACATATTCAAATTTACACCATACTAAAGCAATAAGATCTGCAAATAGAAAAATATTTGGAAGAATGGTTATCTGAATTATGCTAATTCCAATTCCATCAGTTCATTTACTTAAGCAATGACAAAATATCCTATAACTAAAGATTCTGACTAACTGCATAACTTTTGAACAAAGGAATTAAATCAAAATAAACTCATCTTTACCATCTAAGATGTTTAATTCTTCAAACTCATTTACCTACACTTGACGCAGATCAAGTAACTCATTTGGTCTAACAAAAGATACTATCTGGATCCAGAAATTGTTAAACTGCAAGCCAAATCAATCTCCAACAGGTAAAAATAATCAAGTCGTGTTAAGACCTGACATATAAACACTTCTTCCAGAATTTCCAAAGAAAAATACACATATTTGTACAGGTACCAATATTATTTCAAGAAAACGGAAATAAAACTTACTTCCTTGATTATCCATAGAATTCCAATGAAATCACACATAACTTCGTACAGTAACAACTAGTCATTCACATAAACTCAAATAAATTTATTCCTTGAATAATCCATCTATAAAAAGCCTACTCAAACCATCCATAAGATTTATAAAGATACCATAATTACAGTTAAATTCACCAAATACAAGATAAAATGATTTTTTTTTATAAACTTACAAAAAAGACGGTAAGAGTCAACAAAATTCAATCTATTAAACTGTAACAGATAATCAGTTATTGTAAAGTGGAAAACTAACGCATGAAAATAAATATAACTGCTGCGGAAACATTTTTAAAAGTGTTCGGATGCAGATGTGAGTTATACCTTGTTAGCAAATAGCATATTGCACTTCATGGAAAATTACATAAGTGTAAGAGGGTTAATTGACAGGACAGTGGAAAGATCCTGTAATATCAAATGCCAGTAACAGTCCAAGAACTAGTAGTTGTTTTGATACTGAAGTTATGTATATCTCCACCACCTCCCCCCCCCAAAAAAAAGAGAAAGTACCAATCGACAATGTGGGGCCATGTATAAAGATCCCCAAACCCAGAAATTCAAAAAAGTTAGCGTAGGAAAATGTGCCCTCATATTTTAAATCTTAATAAGAGGAAGGGAGGTTGTCTTGCTACCGTTTAAAGGAAATTTCACCATACTATCATGTGATAGTCAATCAGAAAACTACAAATACATCAGGAAAGTCGCAATTTAGGAAAACCATTCAAGGAATTGTATTCAAAAGGATGATTGCATCTGCTATAGAACCCTTTGGGCCACCCACATAAGTATCACATTTTTATAATGAAAGTCCATTTCTCCTATTTCTTCCAGCTATATTAGACGCCAAGATGAAAAACATCATTCAGAATGGCTAACCAAATTTAAAAAATGACCCACGGAAAATGAGTTTATTTAATCATTTTTTTCATCTTCTCCGGTATATTAGATCCAAATGATTGATTATACCACTTTAGAACTAACTAAATTTAAAAAGACCCAGAAAATCGGGGGGACTTATTTATCTATTTAAATATTATTCAAAAGCCAAATGATTGTTCGGGAACATCACATGTCTTAGCAAGTCAACTAGACAAAAAACATACAGAGATCAAACTTTGAGAATAAATCCCAAATGGAAATCCAAATACACACAACTTCACCATGATAGGTAGTTTCTGCATTCAGTAAATCCCCACATGAATAGGGGAAATATTCCTAAAAAAAGCACTGTACGAATCAACCCGTGAGAAGAACACAAGAAAATCAATATTTGATAGTTTTATAACCGTTTTTGTTTGACAGCGCATGGTGGATACATGACATCATTCGCGTCTGAGAGGTGGCAATACAAGAGGGTACGCCGTGATCACTGAATACAAAAAAACAATTAATCATATCAGCTGTCAGTTGTATAACTCTCAAAAGTGCATCAACGTTGATCAATGTTTGCTATAAATTTCTAGGAAGGACACACTCAAGCTACCACAAGTCATCTTCGCAAAGACAAAATTCTTGTTCACTCATAGAGTAATACAGACAATTTTCTTTAAAATTTAATGAAAAATACAAACTTATTAAACAGGCAAGTCAACTGAAAAATATAACGAAAATAAGCAAACATAATCATTCAGCAAGTCAAACAGTCATATTTGACATTCAATAAATTACATGTTTATTTAGCAGACAAATGTATGTCAAACTCTCCTGGAGCATATAGCAAACGTATCTAGCTTTGAAATAACTAAGCTAGCCATAATGGTCGTGCCCCAGTTTCGCCCTCGAAAGGATAAGTGAACAACCTACGGGACGCTTTGACCTTGTGACTTTCAGCTCCCTATGAAACATCTACCACTAAGTTGTCACATGGTAAATGGGGCACAGATGCCACATAAAAAGAAACTGTCAAAAACTGAACATTTTTTGGGGCCCTCAAAAAGGTCGTATTTCCTGGCCGTGTTCTAGACTTTTGGTGACCTTCAACCCACTATAGACACTACCACCCAGGTTGTGACACATTGGCAAATGAGGTCAAGTAATTTGCTAGTGATAAAACTTCCGCAAAAAAACATAATCATGGCTCATAAAAGGGTCGTTGACACCTGCGGGAGCCTTTGACCTTTTGGACCTCAGCTCCCTATGAGTCATATCCACCTCAAGTTGTTAAAATTGAGCATTTACCACAGAGTTATCAAGTTTTGTACGTAACGACGACCACATGACGGACACAACGCCAACAGGATCCATCAGTCCCCTCCACCACATCGTGCTGACAAAAACAATGTGTTTTGCTACAGATACACACAATCGTGCATATTACAAAGTAAAAATGAAAGCCTGTAAGACGACAACAAATTTATACACCTGTATCTAACTGTCCTATACTCCAAGCCTGGCATACCCGTTCACACAATACAGTCAAGAACCATCAAAGGCGGACTGCCTCTCTGTGATACAGACAACACAAACAAAACATTTCTCTGATGACATGACAAAGAAGTAATCACTCCGGATATCCAGCTCACAATTAACAGCAAATAAAAATATAGTCAAACCTGTCTTCATTGCAGCCCCCCCCCCCCCCACCCCCTGTAAGCATCCAACACTGCCAACAGTGGCCACGAAAAGATCCTCGAGCAAACAGTTCAAAAATTGTCTATAGCACCACCTGTCTAAATAAGCCACATTTTGGTTTCCTGGTCCCCTATAGACAGTTTCACATGTTAGTGAACTTCAGTTCAAATTCTCCATATTGTGAATAGCAATGAGCACATAATTAATATGCCGAAATAGTTCTTAAAGCATGCAATCGAAACGTCCATTCTCAATATCCCACCAGAGATTACAACAAAGCTGCTCAGCAAATTAGACCGATTTACAACCAACTTTAGGCCGCATTTTTTAATGACTCATCTTACAGAGAGACTAATGTGATGTTATATGAGTCGCGCACAGACAAGAAATCCTGCGTTTTAATATGATAGGGAGACACAAGCGGGAGTTTTGACAGGGGCCTTTAGGCCGTCCTAAATATTGGTTAAATGCACAAATGGCGGGCTCGGCCGGCTTTTGGGTAAATCGGCCATTAGCATCTACATAATGCCACATTAGACATCACAAACCTCCTTTACGGTCAGTAAATAATAATTAGTATTTTTTACCATGTGTACATATCTTCTCTTACTTGTCCCACCTTCGCAGTTACATGCTCCAACCTGTCTTTATGCGAGCTGTAAAATGAAAAAACATAAATTAAATCAGATTATATTACACTACGGTCAAAGTGTATGTTCTGTTTGATCTTTAAGTAACGGAGCACACACAAAAAACATGTTATTACACAACAAGCAGAGAAAACAATTCCTTCAATGAAAACAAGAAAGCTAAGGTTTGGACTTCATTTGTTCTTTTCTTCTCCCCCCCCCCCATAAAAAAAGATAGCTTACATAGTTGCTACTGAATATTATCAAGGTATATTGGATAAAATAACAATATAATCATTAAAGGTACCAAGCTTTGTTTAACTAAGTTGAGAAACAAAACACTCTTTATCCACTTCGCTACCCTGGCAAATACATTATGTAATCAATGATCAAAGCAGGACTACCTGAGCTGACTGAACCATCGCGTCACTTATTATTAACCAATCATTCAAGCACTACAATCAGGCAGTAATTCGAGATCAATGCTGTTAACGACTTTTATATCAAATTCACATACAGTGAATATATGCAGCCCTCTTGCCCCTCATCCCTTTTTAAATACAATAGTTTGGGATCCATATTTTCTGAGATTAATGAAGAGAATGATCAAAAAAAATCCATCATTCAACATCGAATATGTATCAATTTAATACTACTTACCCCTTGTCATCAATCTAGCAAGTATCTCTGACCTTGGAGAGCCCACACTAGCCGAGGAGACAGAGGAGGTCGGAGTGCATATACTCAGACGTCTCTAATGGAATCAGCATTGTGTGTGCTTTGTTGTGATGAATGGAACCCCAGAAGAATCCTCTCAGTGTGGTTAACTAAGAAAAGTGACGGGAAGAGAACGATATAAATATTGCAAATATATCTACTAAATATAATTGAAATAAAAAGCAAAAACAGATGGTTATTCATATAGAATTTCAATCTACGTCAACAAATAAAAACAAAACAAAAAGAAAATGATTCATGGATAAAACACAGTAACAGTAAATGCAAAATACAAAAGAACCATTTTGAATATCATTTTTCAATGAAATAAAGAAACAGTCATTTGCACAGAACACCTCTTAGCGCAGTCCCATTTTGTTGCGATATTTTTTTTTTTGGAACTGGAATATAAATATGTTTAACTCTGAAGAAAGAATGATCCTTTGGACTCAGCTGGACAACATACACCTGCCTAAATATGGTTTGTTGTGCTTTATGACATGGGGTATAATTTTATTGTCCCACCAAATCCCAACAGCTTTTAGCTGGAACACACTCACTGCAGGGAGAAACACTCTTATACATGAAATAAATCGCTGCTAATATACTTGTACCCAAGTTGATCAGTGTACTTGTTGCTAAAAGTGACCATAACTTCTTAACACTAACTCACATCCAATGCCAGTCACACAATAAAATTCGCTGCGGCAAACCCTGTTACTGTCCTTCCCAAAACAATACCTCTCAAGAATTTATTTCTACAAAACCCCACCGCTTCATAAAACATCCTGCTCCTTGCAAAAAGTCCTAAAATAGAAAACGTCAAGCCACGCCACCTTTTAGAATCCAGACCATTCAAAGATTCCCTCAAAAGCGGTTAACTAAGCACAGTCACATAAACGACAGTAAATGCGTAATGCTATACATAGCCCACCTGATCATTTACTTCCTTGAATTAAAAGGGATATACACAACCTTAACCTACAACAAATGTACCTGCCCAAACAAAACAAAATCCATGATCGAGAGATTTATGACCCTTTTTGACATTGTGGATAACCTCATTCATAATTAAACCTGAGTTTAAAGTAGTCTTGACTAAAAGAAACCAGACAAATGGGGATCACTGAGATAAATGTCCATAAGAACTTGAACCACAACTTCCCCATGGCAGGGATATAGTTGTGATCCAGGTAATCCGTTCTCCACAAGCTCGCAATCCCGTCGCCCAATCAAACCCTCTCTCAAAGAATCTACATCAAAGAGCTCCATACCCACGCAAGTTAAAAATGAATATCTGTCCAGAATGGGATTATCGTGTTTGATCATACCTGCGTTATTTGTAACGTGTCAAGTGAATGTTTTGAGCCCTCATTCTGACAGGTAAAGACCCCTCCGAGATGATAGCGATAAGTCATGTATAAAATGACAGGATTGGAAGTACCAGAAAGCCTCCAAAACAAATATGTGAACTTTTTCCAATAACCTCTACATTCTGACTGGAATAACATCCAAGTGAAAGGATTGTTTTGAATTTATTTGGTAGAAAAAAGAGCATGTTACTCACATGAATTACAGATCCGCATGAATAAATGAAACATCTCAGATTAAAATATATTTGATTCCTGCGAGATTTTCAAACAAGGGTGGACACATTATAAATCAACAGCTACATGAGCAGTGTAACTGATTATAGATGCAATCAAAATCATATCAACAGACGCTTCTAAGCTACTTATTCCCTTTAAGATCTCAGAAATGATGACACTCCTAATGTAACATATTGCACAGCCAAGGATTAAATAAAAGTTAGCATGTAACGATCCACTCTATGCAAAATCCCTCAAGCACTGCTGGAACTCTAAGAGGCTAACATACCACAGTAAAAAAATCTAGCACATGATTCCATGCACAGTGTCTTTTGAGGGTAAAAAGAAGCCTGAAAAAATGTATCCAAATAATATATGCTTAAA
>JZLH01S0168543.1:21721-38495 GCA_001188425.1 Eucidaris tribuloides | reverse complement strand
AGTTTCATGGTACACAGTAATTCTAGTAGAATGCAATAATACTAAAAGAACATGTGTTGTAATTATCATTTTTCAATGAAATAAAAGGAAACAGTTGCATGTTGCACAGACACCTCTGTACAGCGCAGTTCCCATTTTGTTGCGATATTTTTTTTTTTTTTGGTAACTGGAATATAAATTATGGTTTTACATCTCTTGAGAAGTAGTGAAATGAGTCCTTTGGGACTCAGCTGGACAACATACACCTGCTCTGAAATATGGTTTGTGTTGGCTGTTATGACAGTTTGGGGTATAATTTTCATTGTTCCCCACCAAATCCCAACAGCTTTAGCTGTGAACACACTCACTGCAGTGGGAGAAACACTCTTCATATCATAATTTATAATCTGCTGCTTACATATACTTGTTATGCCCAAGTTGTACAGTGTTGACTTTGTTTCTAACAAGTGACCTATAACTTTTCTTAACACTTGACTTGCACAGGTGCCAAATTGCCAGTCAAACACCATGAATAAGTTCTCTGCTGGGGCACCATGAACTGTCCTTTACAAAATACAATACTCTGCTCAATGAATTTATTTCTACAAACCCAACCGCTTCATGAAAACATCCTGCTTCCTTGACAAAAAGTACTTAAAATAGAAGGAACGTCAATGTCCACGCCATCCTTTTAAAAATCAGAGCCATTTCAAAGATTTCCTCAAAAGCTGTTACTAGCACATTTCACATGAAACTGACATTAAATGGTCTGTAATTCTATACATATTTGCCACCTGGATCATTTTATCTTCTCTTTTGAGATTTACACAGGGATTTATTACAAAAACCTTACCTACAACCAAATGTACTCTGCCTCCTAAACAAGACTAACAAGTCATGATCGAAGATTTATGACCCCTTTTTGACATTGTGGGTAATAACCTCATTCTAGTATATTATATCCTGTATTTTTTAAAGTATTCTTTGATAAAAGATAACAGACAAATGGGGGATCACTGAGATAAATTGTCATAATTAACTTTGGAACCCACAACTTTTCCCCATTTGGCAGGGATATGAGTTTGTTGATCCAGGGTAATCCGTTGGCTCCACTAGCTCCAATTCCCGATCGCCCAATTCTGAAAACCCTTCTCTCAGAGAATCTACTCAGAATGTAGTCCCATATTCCACCGCAAGTGTCAAAAGTGAATTATCTGTCCCAGAATTGGGGGATTATCTGTGTTGATGTTCATAACCCTGTCGTATTTTGTAACGGTGTCAAGTTGTAATGTTGTTGTAGCCCGTCATTTCTGACATGGTATAATCCCCTCCGATGATGATAGCTGTATAGGTCTATTGAGTAAAATGACAGGATTGGAAGTACTCCAAAATGCCCCAAGAACCAAATATGTTGAACTTTTTTCCAATACCTACACTGACTGGAGTGAACATCCACAGTGAAATGATTTGTTTTGAATTTATTTAGTAGGATAAAATAGAGCATGCTTACATCAGCATTGAATTACAGTATGACCATGAATGAAGTTGAAAACATCTTCAGATGTAAAATATATTTGATTTCTGCGAGTATTTTTCAAACAAGGTGGACACTTATAAATTCACAGCTTACATTGAACAGTGTACTTGATTCTAGATGCAATCAAAATCATATCACAGACTGCTTCTAATGCTACTCTTTCCCTTTAACTGCATCAGTAAATTAGATGACCACTCCTTACATGTACACATATTTGCACATGCCAAGGATTTAAATAAAGGTTAGCATGTAGACGAGCCTACTTTCTATTTCAAATCCTCTTCAAAAGACTGCTGATCTATTAAAGGTATTGGCTAACATTTACCACAGTTAAAAAAATCTGAGCCACATGATTCCCCATGCTACCAGTGTCTTTGGTGAGGTCTAAAAATGAAGCCCTGAAAAAATTGTATTTCAAAATGATTATTTAGTGCTTTAAAAAAGTGAAAATCATAAGTTGACCAGATTCACTTGCCAATTTCCTCCTATAGACTTACTGTGTGTACACCTAGGCTATTAAAACTCGCCCCAAGTTTTAATTGTTTATTCATGCATAACTTGCCATTGGCAGTGTAATTTTCCAAACTTTTGTATTCTAGGGTGTTTATTTGTCCATTTGAACACTACATGTACTATGTAGCTCAAATATCAAAATTTGACATTTTTTTAAATTGAAGCTCCACAATGTTAGCCTATCACTTTAAGACTTTAGCAGGAATCGATTAATGATGAAGACTGCAAATCAAGTGCTTTAAAGTCAAAACATGTTAAGTGTACAATTGTGTGCGAATTTAATGGTACCAGGATGTTTGAGGTAATTGTACTACCATATGCATTGAATAGAACATTCCTTTCCATTTTGCATGGTATTTTATGTACACAGCATAAATATGAAGACAAGGCATGGTTCAGAAACAAATGCATCATCAGATGAGGTCCCACATTTCCTATGAAATCTGCATTTGTAGAAATACTTCCTGAATGAAAGCATTTTGCTAGATTGTCAATCATATCCTTTTCTCTTTCTGTTTCTGTTATCATTAGACCTAAAGGGGTTTTTGTGAGAGAGTCCATGCTTAAAAAGAACTAGTTTATTTAATAAATTGTAGTCATTACTGAGATATTTGTGACCTGGAGTCCGGCCAAAGATGAGAGCAACTTAGTTCACTTTCAGGCCTGTCAATATTATGTAAGATGCACAAATGGTTTTTGATATTGTGTTTTCATAACATTATATTGTTGGTGTGAACGCAGAAAGTGTCTTAATTGGATGTGAAGCATTGTTTGTATTTCATTACATTTGACCATCTTTCAGGAAATATGTGTTTTGTGCTTAACTAATGTGCAATAATTGTATGTATGTGATAGTGACTGAATTCAAAATATTTTTATGCAAGGCAAAACCACCCATCTTTCCACACTTTCCCCCAAATGACTATGACATCTGTGACAAGCATGTTAATTCATACAACAGTACAAACTGTAACTTTCAAAGCTGAAGATACAAACCCAGGTGTAAATCCAAAATCATTAACGGCAAAGGTCCACCCTGACTTCAAGTTGATTTTAATAAAAGCAGAACAAACATATTAATGAAAGTTTGGCAAAAATCCACCAAAGAATAGCGGAGTTATGAACTTTCAAAGTTTTAGATTTGTGATGTCACATGAGAGCAGCTCCTCCATTTGCACGTAATATAAATTTCATAAAGTGCCATTTTCTCAGAAAATTGAAAATGAGGTTACCTGTGCTTTCAATATATTATTAGAAACATCATTTCATACATGCTTCTTTGAAAAAAAAAATCATTCAATTATCATGAACCAATAAAAAATGGCAATTTATTGAATTGATATTACATGACATATGGGGAGCTGCTCGTATGTGACGTCACAAAATGAAAACTTTGAAAGTTCATAACTCCACTATTCTTGGGTGGATTTTCGCCAAACTTTCATTACTATGTTTCTCTCGTTGTTCGGCGTTTATTACAACCAACTTGACCTCAGGGTGAACTTTACCTTTAGGAGACATATTTACAGTATGATTGTTGTTTGGCAGAATAACTGTTTTTTTTTTATATACACCTTGCATATATAACTTCAATGGCCAAATGCTGTCAAACTAATTACTGCACTACAAAGACCTTTGTTTTAAGAATCAACAGCCCTTTCTTAGCTCCTCAAGTACACTTAAGTGTAACATGACGTTAAGACAAAGGAAGCCGTAAATCAAGGTACATGTAATACCAGGATTGTTGGCTTCAATGAAACTCTATTCGGCTGTAATTAATGATTGAAGGCCAGTCCATGAGTAATTGCTGGCCAGCAGTCTTGGCCGAGTGACTGGTCAGTGTGTGGTGGTCGACGGCTTAGGACCAGCTGCTGTTGGGCCTTAAGCCCAGGAAGACCATCAGAGCTGACACACACAACAGGCATCAGAAATGGGTGTGCAATCTTATTACAAGACAATGTGTTTTGTGTCAAACATGTTTGAAACATGACAGATACATGCAAATAATTGAGACAGTCTGTTTTAATTAACAGCAGTAAATCTCAAATGTCCTAATTTAGAAAGGTCAGTACAGTTTTAGAGCTTTTTAAAGCTGCAGATTAAATCATTTGATGGAAGCCTGCATTCTGTTAGATGATAACCAGAAGCGGATAAAGTGTATATGCATTGATTGTCGATTTCCCTTTATGCTTACTACAGAATTACATTGAATGCAGATTTTGTATTTTGCAAAAAATCACACTCTTATGCTTACATATATTTAATATTCATAAAATCCACTGTAAATTTGAAAAGCAATATGTCATGATAGACTAAAATATACAGCAGGGTAATTAATTTTATTTGTAGCTATCATCGGACAGGAACTAAATACTTTTTTCTAAGATTTGATTTGAATAACGTGGTGAGGGTAAACAACAGAACCCATTAAGCGAGACAGAAGTCAAACTGAAGTATGAACAGACATGTTATAACAAAAACATCTCTGTAAACTAATCAGTAGTTCATTATAATGTAAGGTCCCAAATTCAACACATACATTAAATTGCTTACATGTGAGAGAAGTTGCTAATTTCTGCTAGTATGAAACAGCAACCTAAATCATGTTTGCATACACACTTCTGTATTGCCTAATAAATTGTTAAAGATTCAAACCGTAATACAGCTCAACAATAATGATTCATAAATAATGCCATTTAACTTGTATACAGAGCAGTGATTTGTCACAAGTATTTTACTTAGTTGCTAGTACCAATTAATTCAACTCATTTCAACCACAACAACCTTTCAAAAGAATGAAAATTGTTCCCTCTAGACAATGTGTCAAAAGATGGCATTAAATTTTTTCGCAGACAGTCGTTAATTAGAAGAGGGGGAGAAAAAAAAACAATTGATACACTAAACAGGATTGATTACAAAAGCACCAGGTCAGCCTACAGGAAGGTCCAGATTAACACTGATCTCTACCAGAATGAGGCCCCATGATTCAGGGGTAACACGACAGCAGCAACAGTTATAGGCAAGTAAGGAAATGGGAATGCGTATACAAATCAATTAATATTATTTCTGAAAACTCACAGAATTGCTCAGTATTTTTGTTTTTTATGGATGAGATTACGTGAGTAATCTAACATTGGGTTCTGTTCATTTCAAACATGTGTGAGAAATGTCATGTGTGTTACAATGTATTGGTAGATTGAAGAACACTGCGCAGTACTGTATTATTTTTATAGTGTTAGCCAGATACATTGGAGAGAGTGAGGTTTATTTTTCAAAGACTGCCCAGTGCTTGAGCTCAAATGCTATGCCAAGCTTACAAACATACTCTGTACTGACATCGAGCATGAAAAGACAACAAACTGTAGAATCTGTCTCATGTAGGTCTCAACTAAATTCTGAGTTAAGATTGATACTGATACTAATACTGATAGTGAAAATTACATCCTTGAACCCCTATACACCTTCCACTTACCCCAACCCACCCCCTCCCCCCCCCCCAATAAAAAGAGAATAATAAGAACGATAAAATGAAAAGTTGGCAGTGACAGTACAGTCAAATAGTAAACAAGGAAGTGAATTAATTATGTAACTGAAACTCAAATCACTTCTTGGATTTGAGACACTACAATTACTTTCCTCTAGATGTGGTCATGTGTGTAGGATACTTAGTTGTCTGTTTCTCTTTAATCCATAGCAGGAGAGTCCGAATGTGCGTAACTACAGTATCTACAGAGACGATCAATTATGAACAGGAAGTGGCATGACGCAATATGTACTGAATCACAAATATTCATATCTGGCTAGCTACCATGATTCCTTTCAGGAGAATTCTAAATGCCACACATAGCAGTCTCTGAAAAATGTGCATGATAATCATGAATGAGTTATCATTTATCACACAAGACCGAATTATGACCTAAGGGACAAAGTCCAACTGGCACAATTACCAGTACAGTGTATGACAACAAACTGAACAAAGCTTTGTGGATACTACTTTCACCACATGACCCATCAACAGTTTCTATGACATATGATACAGAATCTTCTTTTTTTATCATCGTTGATTTCAGATAATCATAAATGTTAGATCTACCTATGGAAATTACCTCAGAAATTGGGTTTTACATGACATTGCTGCACTGTATGATAAAAAGAGGTTGCTGCATATGAACAATTTGTCAGATTGATGAGATCATTTTTTTTTGGGGGGGGGGTGGGTATGTAGATATGCTGCTTTGGACTCAGATTCTTCTTGTATACCCTTTGAATCATTATTAAACTAATCACCAAGTTTCATACCACACTCCTGGAAGTTTTGTCATAATTATTCAGTTAATGTTTAGTGTGGTTTCACTGTGTGGGTGTGTGCTTGTACTAGATTTTACTCTTTTAGAGTATCTGTTTCCATGATGCATCCAACAACTAACCCACATCTAACTAGTTCAAGGTTTTAAACAAGTACCTTTTCCTCTCCTCTTCAAAGAAATCTTAGACATTTCATGACACCAATAGACGAGGTACCCCACAGAGACAATGGAAAATTACACCTTCAATGAGAAATATATTCAGCTTAATTGCATATCAAATACTCCCATTCTACTGCCCACCTACTAGGTAAATGTAAAAGTATCCTGTTTGTAACCCATGACCAACATTCATTTCCTTAAAGAAAGAAACAACAAAACAATTTTCTTTTTGAAGGTAATTTAAGGGTTGTTCCTTGAATCACGATAAGTTGGCATCCTACAGTACATTGTTTGTTGTAAATTTCATAATTTAGCCTTGGCGGTTTGTACATTTCTGTTCATCTTCCTGTGTTGGTACTTAGCAAATTCCTCTTTGTTGTTCCTGAGGATCTCAACAGGATACTAATATTGTTATTCCCAAGAATTGGTAGGTTGTCTGTTTTTCTGATGTGATCATGTGATGTGATCATATATAACCAGCTGATATCAGGAACTGCTGTAACTAGTTTGTAAGTTAGACTCCAAGGACAGTCTACCTTAGATATTGCACAAGCATATAAATTCTATCAAATTTGTTATAAAGGCCTACAAAGAAATGAAACTACAATTCCAGTATCTGTTTCTGTAAATTGTTGAACAAGTAAATGATTATGACCTTCAAGAAAATGCTAGGTTGGGCAAGAGGTGGTACATTAAGTGGAAATTAACAATTTCTGCTTGTAGTCTAAGGGTTAATGATGCAATTTCTTGATTGCCAGTTGTGTGACTATAATTGTCACAGTGTGTTGATAACAGTGGTTCCTTGCTAGTACCAAGGATGAGTTAACCTTTATAAACACAATGATACAAACCTTCAGGGACTTTGGAGATAACATGATTAATGGGGGTGGGGGGGGGGGCAGGTGTACCGTTTCAGAAACCCTCTATCCCCTCCACCTAAGGATCATTCCTGCCAAGTTTGGTCAAAATCCACTGATGTGCTTTAAATGATGTCAATGTGAATTATTCCCATAGGGCCCATGTTGCCCCCCTCGGGGGCCAAATGGGGCCACCCTGGGCATTGTCATGAGAACAATAATTCAACACATATAGAGGTATCTACACACACAGTGACTAAACTATTTTTGGATCTAGAGAAGAAGGTGTTTGAAAATTACCTACTTTTGGCCCTTTAGGGCCCCGCCCCTGGGCCCCCAGGTGGGCCCGGTGTACCATTTGAGGACCATTGAGTCCCCACCCCTTAAGGATCATTCCTGCCAAGTTTGGGCTAAATCCAATCATGCGTTTCAAAGAAGATGAAAATGTGAAAGAGTTTATGCACGATGTATGACGCACACTGCACGACGAACGACGAACGACAGACGAAAAGCAATCACAATAGCTCACTTGAGCCTTTGGCTCAGGTGAGCTAAAAATGTTTGTTTCTCCCTTACCTCACTTGTTCGGAGTACAATCCTGTAGCGATATCTTGTGTTGTGATCCTTACTATTCTCCACAGGGCTCTCCTGTTCTTCCACCTTCTCTCTCCTAACACTAATGGCCAAGGGGCCTAAGATGTCATCTATTCCAAAGTAGTTCTGGTGTTCTGTAAAAAAATAAAATAAAAGAGAATATCACATGGCTGAAATGAAGCATATCAGCAAAGAAAAATTAATTCCTCAATAGTCAATTCTTTTTTACTCTAATATATTTCATAGCTTATACTGAGCAATTATATTTTTGGACTGCATAACTGTTTAACTATTTCTTCTTAAACTTTATTTTATTTGTTTTCTAGTCTATATCTCCATTTGATGAATTCCTTTGATCAACTTCAAAGAAATTAGTTCAAATTAAATCATCAGTTATTAGTCATGAACATGAAAGACAATTTTGAATAATACAAGGAACCTCAGATATTGCAGAATGTACTGTAAATCCGTTTGGTACCATCATGTTCTTGTTTTAAATTCAATCAAATTTAATTCAATTTTATTTCAACTTTACATTAAAAAATATACACAAAAGAAAATACTCCACACACAGATTAAATATTTTATAAAATTATAATTTGAACATATAATTTAGAAACAACATCATTTTCAAAAGGATTTAAACTGAAAAACAAGTACCGTGATGTTGATTATTTCATATCCATCACATGAAAATACTGCATTCATTACCCAAGTTTAGATAACTATTACTGGAATATACGTGGAACTAATACACTTCCACTCGTATTGATTTGTAGAGATTATTTCCTCATATGGATAAGCACTCATTGCAAGTGCACAGGAAGTTTAAAAATGAGGGGAAACCAATCACGCATACCCATTAATATTAAGATCCATGCAAAACAAAATATTTTTGGACTTGATCATGGCTGGAATTTACCTCTCACGCAAATGAGAGGGTACATTTCCAGATACTTTTACAAGTCGAAACTGAAATTCAAATGCTGCAGGAGGAAATGCTGTGCACAGTAATACCACATTGATTTTAAGAAATAGCCGGACACATTTCTGCAGCTACACAAAAACATCCGGAAACTAGATATAGGCACTAAATGATTCAGAAAGACTGTTTCCAATTAATTTGTTGTTTACCTGTGGTTTTAATTAGAATCACACTGAAGAAAACTATCCAGGTCCGATATTTCAGAAACTTCCTCAAGTGGTTTCATAATATAATTGACTCTTATTTGCACTTTCTAATTTCATTTTTGAAAAGACCCATTTAAACTGAAAGTCTAAAATGAAAATCACTTTGTGACATTGTCACAGTTTGACTGTCGACTGAATGTACACAAACTGCCGGTTATGTCCCTGCAGTATGAAATCATACATTCAGTGTGAACAGGGGTGGCACCAGCGGGATGGCGAGGGTGGGGGGGGGGGGAGGGGGGAATGGGCAGGGTTAGGGTTACAGGTTTTTGACATTTTCGTACCCCTAAGAGTTTTTGTTCTCCCTTAGATTTCACCCTGGTGCTGCACCTGAGTGTGAACTCTAACACTGCCATATCATGGGTGGAATACACAAATGTGCAAATATTATGTGGCATCCCTCGCAGTCCCACCCTGAATGGACGAACTGTTTTGCCTGAGAGCTCTGAGTAAAACTTTACCATGTTTGTACAAGTACTTCTGATAGAACCGTGCCCCCTGGTC
The DNA here is from genome assembly GCA_001188425.1 of Eucidaris tribuloides. Classification (NCBI taxonomy): domain Eukaryota; kingdom Metazoa; phylum Echinodermata; class Echinoidea; order Cidaroida; family Cidaridae; genus Eucidaris; species Eucidaris tribuloides. Next base: position 28,854 of record JZLH01S0168543.1, on the reverse strand, counting down.
TGTGTGTTCTATGACGGGCCCTCTCCACACGTAATTGGATTGGCTATCATTGGGGTTCAGATCCGGCTCTCCTCTCCTCTCTAAGATGGCCTGGTGACGATATCTAGAGATGAAACCAGCAAGAATTGGAGTGAAAGAGAGATCTGTACAAAGCCACAGGGCAAAATATGCTTTTCATCTCTACAGAAACCAGAATTGTGTGCATAATTCACAAAGGAAAGCTGCATTTATTCTAAATTCAATTTGAGTTGTAAGAGTAAATGCAATGTACTCAGTTCCCTTTGTTGAATATGTCAATTTTAAGCATCAGCAACAGTAATTGGTATCTTAGCCCATTGAAGACTAGACGTGAGTTATCTCATCGTGAGGTCAACGGGAAATGCGTGTTAAAGTAAAATCAAACCGTCTCCAATGAGTTCAGCAAATCTGAAAATTCAGTGGAAAGCATCAGAATTGACACTCACAACTTACAAGAGCAAGTGTAAAAGAAGAGGGGAGAAAGACAAAGATGGGGATAGAGAAACCTAGAAATAAATTGATACAGCTTGATATTTCAATCATTAAGATGAGTGCTGATATACTGATCAAATTCAACTTCTATCAAATGCATAAGGGCATATTTCTATGTGAAGAGAACTTTGTCCTCACACATTGAAGACTTTTAACATCACATACATTGTTGATTGAATTTATTTTCTTGTTTTGTACGCTCTTCCCCCAAATGCAGACCTGCCAAGCTATCTGTGCGTCTTCTTACCTTCTCATTGCTCGCGTACTCAACGTGCCCATCTTGGAGAGAGTGACCCTGGGTTCCAACTCATCACCGATCTCGTTCCTGAAGTAGGGACAGTTGCTGAGGAGCTCGTTGCCATGACCATCCCCTGGGTCTTGGTCCTCGGCACTGATGAGGTCCTCAAGGCTTCCCTGAGAGGAACAAGGAAGATATTACTGTCGTGGACTAGGAAGATGCATTACAGGGTCAAAGGTTAACTGGCATACTGGTCGACAATTTGAAAATCATATTCAGAGACTCACTTCACTCACTTCACCATTTCCCTGGTTTTCAGAGTATTTTGCTGTAAAAGAGCTGTCTTGTTATTCTCAACTACTCTATGTGGTACAAGAATGTCATTTTCTGAATACCAACAACAATTGATAGATTTTAGATGATAGTTTAAAGCACTTTTTGTTGAAGACTGTGTTGTTCTGAAATTAGTCAATTTTATCTTTAAACTTATATAGGAGTGCCTAAACACAAATATTTGAGAACTCTTAGTAGGTTTGCTCTGTCTGTGAACATTTGCTCATGTTCAATTATTCTAAATAAGAGCAATCCCAGTAAGTTACTCTTATTCTTAACCTGTTGGAGATGATTTGATTTCACTATAACACGCATTTTCCATAGTCCTCAACACGAGTTTAACTCGTACTTAGTCCCCAATGGGTTAAGGTATGAACATGCACATAGGCCTCCTTGGTACAAGGTACACATGCACACGTAGGATGCAAGCATGGATGTGAACCCTTGAGTTTGTTATAATCACAGCATTTTTTTTCTAGCTGTCCTTATTAAAACAGCCTTTTATTGTCACAGAACGGAATGATATATTACCTACTGCAGTAATATGCATGGGAACAGATGTTATTAATGCCATAGTGAACCAATTTTGCTAATTAGTAATATGCAACAAGTGTTTGTAATATTGATTTTAGAGTCTTGTTCAGAATTGATGAATTTAATATATAGATACTGTTTGATCTTGGCAGGTCAGCAAGACATTTCAGTGAAAATTCGTCAGAGTAACAATTTCTTTACCCAATAATTATCTACCTCAAACAAAAAGAATTCTAAGTATAATACTAATACATTAAAAATGTGCTGGTGCACCCAGAATTACTGCACAATTCCTCTTCAAAATGAATTCCAAGGAACTTCTATTCAGAATTTACTTAAATTATTGTTGTACATATTGTACAAAATGAAGACTGAAATAAAGACAGTGTACATACATGTAAGCTGTGGAAGCCCCCATCCGAAATTTTTAGAAACTGTTTTTGTTTCAAATATCCTTAGACAGTACAATTATTGCATATCCAGGGAGGTGGAAAAGAGACTCTTTTCTATTCAGAATTTTTTTAGAATACAACATCACTTTCGTTCAAATTCCCGATTATTTTGCTTCTCATAAGATGACCCATGAGCCATGATCTACAAAATGTTGTACATGTACATACATGTAAAATCCAAAATGTAAGTATTACTTTTTTTCAAAAAAATCTCCACACAAAGTAAGTGATAAAAACAAGTTGAAAATAATACTTGAATACACATAAATACATGCCTTGATCCTTAAAATTCTGGACCTTGCCAAATTCATTTCTTTATATTTGAAACTAAAAGAATTGGGATAATCAGACTTAACCAATAAAGTGCTACAGAAAGCTACTCTGGCAATATGGGAACTTAAATGTTTTCAGGCATGAATTTTTACTGGATTGATACAGCAAGATTCAGTATGATGTACATACAGCTTGACAAAACAGACACTTCATTTAATTCATGCAGTTCAGTGACAAAACATTTGTGCAACCCTTGTTATTAAAAATCAGACCACATATGGGGAATAAAGCTGTGGGCAAAGTAATTGTGACATTAATTTTGCTGCTTGCTGCTTGCATGTCACATAGCATATGTCATGACCATCAAGCGACCCTCAAGTAGTAAAACACAAGTTAACCTTTGATTAATGACTGTTTTGCAATGTTATTAAGATTTAAGTGAAATACCACTCATTAATCACTTAAAACAACACAGACAGAGCAAGGCAATTCATAAATGAGCTGTCAATATTAGTTATGTCACTTTGAATGAGTACACCTACGAGTACCAGTATGTGTATGATACAACTGCACTGATGATAGACTGTTTATCATCACTATGAAATAAGTCGTATGTCATTCTTTGTACGGCTCGCTTGCAATTTGGGTCGCTCTCTCATATTAACACACATAAGTGATTCAACAGTCATTTGTGTGGACACGACAGGACACAACTGTTATTAATTGCGAGGTTTTAACGGCAATTGCAGATACACAACCAGCTGAACCAGTCCTTAGTATTCTTCTGTTCAGAGATGACAAAGTCATGTTACTGCGATACAGAATATATTTCAATTTCAAAATGTAGTACATAATGTACACCTAACTCCCCCCCCCCATAAAGGAAACAGTTAATTATCTAAGACGGTATTGTTTTTGTGTTTTATTTCTACATTTTTATTGTAATGGTAATCATATAAAGAGCAAAAAAAAAAATACGGTCACATAAACATAACTTCAGTACGCCCAGTAAAAATATTGTAAAAATATAGATCACCTTTTTCCACCAAATTATTTGAGCTCTGTGAACAGTTCATACTAATACATGTACGTAATGAGGTAAATTTAGTGTAGTGCAGGACCTTGAAGTTTGTACTTTGGGTAGATCTGTAGTTTTATCAATATACCCGCACATAATGAACTCCTGTGTGATGTGGTATTCAAATGATTCACCCAGTTTTATTGACTGTCCGAAGGTCAACAACGACATCAGAATTGACAACTATGGAATTCATGTCACATTGCTGGTTTGGTAAACAAGCACTCAGATATTCAATGAATGGGCTGACGTAAAGAAAAGCTTTTTCTGTTGAGTTAATGTTTGATTAGCAATTTGTTTTCATTTCCAGTGTATAAGCACCAGTTTATCTCTGTGCCCCGAATGATATCTCTTATCACGATACAGAAGTTATGTTTTACGCCATTTGTGGAATTCATAGTTTACTTAGTTACGGTCAAATTAATCTAGCATCACCGTTAAAGAGAAAGTTCAACAATGCTTCCACTTAAAAGCCACTGGCTAACAATTACCACAATTAAAAAAATGTGAGCTACATAAACCTCCATACTCCAAGTGTCTTTGATAAGGTCTAAAAATGAAGTCCTGAAAAAAATGAATTTCAAAATAATTATTTAGTGCTTTAAAAAAGTGATAATCATAAGTTGACCAGATTCACTTGCCCATTTCCTCCTATAGACTTGCCATGTGTGGATCTAGGCTATTTTTTACTCGCCCGGAGTACTAATTGTTTATTCATTCATATCTAGCCAGTGGCAGCATAAATTTACAAACTTTTGTATTCTAGGGTGTTTACTTGTCCATTCAAATACTACTATGTAGCTCAGATAGCAAAGTTTAATGATTTTTTAATTTGAAGCTCCACAATGTTAGCCTATTACTTTAAAACCAATTTGAACTGCATGACACTACATGCTTTCATCATCTCCAGTGTGGTGTAAAACTGAAGCCCTGAAAAAAATTAGAAAATTTTTACATCCTCCCATTAGTACCATGTTTGATACAAAAATATAGAAAGATCATTTTAGAATTTATGACCACTGACCTATACCACATGTACAGCACAAATATTGACGGAGTCAAAATTTTTATTGAAACAGCGTTTTGGAAGCTATTATAGCCCATAACATGTATTAGGTTTGAAGGATGTTTTCAACATACTAGATTTCATGGAGCTGTTTAATCATACTTTTATCACGATTGCAAAGCTAAAGAATGCCTCATGAATGTTGCCCCAATGTAAAAGATGCACAGTGTGAGCATTATTTTGGATTCAGTTCTTATTTACAGGTGTTCAGTACATGCGTGTGTCACAGCAGCCTCATGTTATTCTAGAACACTACACACATACTAGCAGGGATGCACAATCATTACTTTCAAAACAACAAAAATATTTGTACTACACTAACTTAAATTGCAAGGCAAAATGCTCCTTAATCTAGATTGCTCACCTCTGGGGTATTAGTGGCACTAACTCTTGACGCAGCTGAAGCCCCCGTCGTCATATTCGCTTTGGCAATCAAATCACTACTCCTCGACATATCCCCGATATCAAAGTGCAAACTTTGCACATCGTAGTGTTCAAAAGCTCTCCTCCTAACGCCTTCCTCTGATCCGACTCAAGCATTTCATCAGCAGTTCTGTTGTCATGGTGATCCTTGTAATGCCCATCACCCTTTTCACGACGCAATCGCCTCAAGAATGATCCCTCGCTGCTCTTTTCACTGTTCGTGTACGACTTTTGTCTGCTGTGTTTCTTTTCACGTTTACTCAGCTGCCTACGCGGTTGTTTAGGACTGCTAATGGTTTGGTTTCTTTCAAGCGTAGTACTGCGTTTTTTGGATTGTATGTCTGGTGTGTTCTGGGCGAGAGGTAACGGGGCGGTGCGGCTCCGCCCGTCATGTATGCTGACATGTCCCTGGAGTAGTTGGTTAAATTGTGGAGGTGCTGGACTTCTATCATCGGCAGGTTTGTACTCCTGCAGCATTCGGAAGAAACTCTCCCCTCCCGTACTTTGGACGTCGATGGAAGACGTGCTGCCAAAGTCCCTTGTAGCAGCACCGACCGTAAAGTCTGTTTTCTCGATCATATCTAAAGTCGAGTTACTCATGCTACGCCGCAAGGTATGAATCTGAGACATACGCGGGAGGTCCCCATGATTAAACTTCCTGAGATTATCTGTGGTCAGTGCAAGAGTTCGGTGGCTCTCAGTCGAGGCACTGACCACTCCAATAGCAGGATCAAAATACTTGCCTTCTGGACTCGTATTGTGTCGTCTGTGCTGTGGAGAGCGATGTGATCTCTTTTCCTCCCCATCTTTCCAGTACCTGCGCGCTTCCTCCTTATTGCTAACCCGAGGAGTTGTCCTCGACAGTAAATCCTGTGTTGAAGACATTAGTTCATTATGATATTCCTTTTCAAAGTCAGAATTCTCAGACTGTTCGTCGTTGGTCTGGTAGTCAACTTTGACCGGTGTTGCACGAAACTGACCAGTCGGTAGTCCGAGGTGACCGCTACTACTGTCACCGCTACTCCTACCCCACGAACGGTTGTCTCCAGCGTGTTCGCTCTGTGGTGTGCTTGCAACTCTCTGCGCTTGATTTCTTGATCGGTATCCGTTACGTTGTCCTTGAGAGGCGGCGCGAGGCCGGTAGTAATTATCGTCTGTTTGTTGGGCTGAGGGAAGACCGTTCTGAACCACCTTATTGTGGTAGTAATCGGCCATCTCCTGAGCACTCTGTCTTGCTGACTGTATCAGCTCTGGCTGTACAGCTCCACTATGCACGTAGGTACTATGTACACCTCGACTGGCTGCAGCCATGTTCAGCTGAAACTGCAAATCCTCCTTCAAGTGCTTCACGACACTTATCACAGTGCAATAAATAGGCGCTGCAATATATACAAATAATGATCACTTATTTTATTGATAAATCAAAGTTGTTAACTCATTTCCTTCCATCTGTCTGAAAATCACAATGTTTCGCTGAAAATGCACCGCGTTACTTCCATACTGGGGTGATCCCACAATGTAAAAACAGCATTCTGCCTGAAAGTACATACAGCAAGCAGAACCGACGATGCTACATCCTCGCTCTGCCAACAAAGTGCTACCACACCGGTACGTCTCTTCCTTCCTGGTGTCCAATCACAGATGGGTGTTTGTCAGGAAGAGTGGTCATGGTCTGCCGATACTAAAACGGCATCTCTCCATCATAATCATTAATTGACCCGATGGCACGTGCCCGGCGCTGATTCCACTTCTCCGTTCGGCCCTACGACCTCGGATGAAACTTCCTCCCCTGTGAATAGCATGAGACAAAAGGGAAAGAATAACATGATTAGATCATGTGCACACAGAATGTACAGACATACACACATATGCACATTACATCAACAAACCAACTGATTACTCATGACCTGGAAAACCACTTACCCCACAAGTGACGACCGTAGTAAGCCAATTCTTTTTTACATGTATATCAGAGGTCTCATACACTTATCTCAAAATTTTGATTTCTCACGACTGAATTGACTGAATATACGTTTACACAAGCAACTCTTTGGTACTCTGAACTGTCAAACCAAACCCAATAATTAATTATTCCCATGGAATCCTTATCCAACAGCAGTAAGACTGACCAATTAATGTGAAAATTGATCAATTAAATGTGAAATCCGGTTTACCAGAAAATTACTGACCTGTACAGTAATCCAAGCACTGGAAATGTAACAGATA
>JZLH01S0168516.1:0-12113 GCA_001188425.1 Eucidaris tribuloides | reverse complement strand
GCGAAAATTTGCACGCGCATAGAGCCGGATGTAAACTACAGGACTATATAGTAAAATTTTCAAAAAAATTATTTTTTCTATTTTTTAAGTAATTAATTATGCAAATAAGCGCATGAAATTATGTTTTCGCCTATAACTCACTAACAATAGCTAGTAGAATACTAATTTTTGGTGAAAATATTCATTTTGACATTTCTCACAATTATCTACAAAAAAATTGGTTGAATTGGAATTAATTTCTTATGTATTTTATTGTTTTGTGAATTTCTTATGTATTTCTCTGTTTTTTCGACCTTTTGTTTTCTATTGTTTTTTCAATGAAATTTGTTGGGGACACTTTTGCAATCATAAACAGCATAAAATTAATTCATTTCAACTAATGAAAGCAAAAATAATCATACATTTATGATTTTTGGCTGAAAACACAATTTCCATTGGTTTTGTACACAAAATCACGTTTTTGAGCAATTTTTGGGTTGACATGCATGTATAAAAAGTCGCGCAGCGTTGTAACGGTATATCCGATTTTCGTGAAAATGGTCTCAAAAGATGTGCAAGACTTGAAAGTAAAAAGTCAGCGAGCGACGCGATCAAAAAATTTTGCGTGGCGGCATGGTTGCGAAATTCACTGGGGGGGGGGGGTCAAATTGACCCCCCCCAGTTAATATAGGGTTAAGGTCCTTCTGCCAGGAACATATGCTATGGCCTTTCTGCCGGCCATGTATTATGTTCCTTAACCATCTCATTATCATCATTACAAAACTCCATAGACTTTGCATGTGATATTCTGAATGCAGTACTGTAAAGGGTTGAAGGGGGAATTCCAGATTCAAAGCAAGTTGCTTTGAATAGAAGAAGAAAAATGAGAAAAAAAAACATCAATGAAAGTTTGAGAAAAACTGGACAAATAAGAATGAAGGTAATGATTTTTTGTTGTTGAAAATTTGATGATGAAAAAAGAAATCTGAAAACAAATCAATGAAAGCTTGAGAAAAACTGGACAAATATTGAAAATAATGATTTTTGTTGTTGAAAATTTGATAATGAAAAAAAATCTGAAAAACATCAGTGAAATGTTGAGAAAAACTGGACAAATAATGAAAATAATGATTTTTTGTTGTTGAAATTTGATAATGAAAAAAAAATCTGAAAAACATCAATGAAAGTTTGAGAAAAACTGGACAAATAAGAATAAAGGTAAGGATTTTTTGTTGTTAAAAATTCAATAATGAAAATTCTAAAGACCATTACAATATTGTTGTGACCTTCACTGTAAGCTCATTTGCAATGCATTTGTTCCTTCCATGAAATAACTACTATTTTTTTCTTTACTGTTTATGCCTGGATACACCTCCATGGAAAACCATGTCAAAATGTTTATTTTTAACACATGAAGTAAAGAGAGGAAGAAAATGTTTCTGCAGTGAAGATGAAAATTTAGAGGCAGTTGTTGTACAAAACATACAGAGGGTTACTCATACAGCGTGTTTCTATTGAGCCTACTGTATTTATCTGGTAAAAATTTAACCGGCTAATAGCGGAGAACAGTGTGTTTCTATTGGATTGCATTTTCCGCAAAGCTTGATCGATCCTACCGGGATCGTACAAATTACGGCTAAGAGTCTGTTGACCTGGGTTGCCGCAAGGTATTGCGGGACGGCCGAGGTCAAATTTATGTTCAATCAAACACACGGGCGCTGCAGCCAGGGGTCATAAATTCCGATCACGTGGTTTTCTTGATTTCCAGTTGCTAACCAGTTGATACCGCAACCAGCCGTTTCTATTGACGTCTAAAGGCCTCCGCACACTATGCGACTTTTGTCGTACGATTTACGTCATTATCATGAATCCAGAAAAATCGCAAGCAAGTCGTACGACTAATCGTAGGAATTCGGCATGCCAAAAACCTACTGCGAATCGCAAGTCGGATCAGAAGCACCGCACACATCCCGACTCGTCGAATCGGAATCGGGTCGAAATCGGATCGCATAGTGTGCGGAGGCCTTTACGGTATCTTATGGTATAGCTCTCCGCTATTATCCTACAAAAAGCAGGATAATTACCGGCTAAACTTTCTCTGCTAAAAAGACGGATAATGGCGGAGAAGGTCTGTTTCTATTGGGATCTTCTACTCCATTAGCTGGTTCATTCCGGAAAACAACCTTCAATAGAAACACGCTGATATAGAATAAAAATGTATCATTGTAAGTACTTGGCTGATTTTTCTCAAACATTCACTGCTGTGTTTCCCGATTATTCTGCTTCTTTTCAAATTAATATACATGAAGCTATTTAATATATTGTTTTAATCTATGTAAATGTTATGTGCATGTACATGTACATGTATGAGTGCCTGGTATGGTGTTGTGAGGGAAAAGGGTTACTACATTAGTATACAAGTCAAGAAATAATGTGAGAGAAGCAAAATTGCCATTAAATGAATAGTTCTGCGGCTTCCTGATAGCCAAAAAAAAAAAAAAAATGAATTATGATAATTAACTAATGCTCAGCAAAGTTCAAATTATATATTTTTATTATCTGTTTTTATTTTTAAAGTATTAGTATTTTGTTTCTGGTTCACACTGCTTTAAATAAAGATTGTCCCTAACAAGCTGAAACCTTACTAGAGGCTTGCCCAACATAGCAACAACTATAATGCAGGCTGGATTTCAAGTATTGTAATTTTTATAAACAGGGTTATGGAATAGCTCTTCACTTGTTCCCTTCGAAGAAACATCCATAAATCTGAATATATATTAAACTGGTAGATAGTCATCTTCAGGTCTACCATTAATTTTTTTTTCACTGATTTTGTTTGATCTCCCTGACAGAATGACCTGGCTAATACAATCATGTTTCCATTGTTTTCTATCTTTGCCGTCAGTAGCACAACACATACATACTTCTCCTCTACTGAATAACCTCCATTGGCTTCCATTTCAAAAACACATCTGGTTCAAACTGTGCTTATACATTTACAAAATATTACATGAGTCTGCTCCAACATATCTCCAGAACTTGATCTCTGTTTACACACCTACACGTACCCTACGTTCAACATCAGATAAAAGTTTACTATCCATCCCACGAAGTTCTTTATCAATTGGTGACAAACGTTATAATGTTTCAGCTCCCAAATTCTGGAATAATCTCCCACTCACAATTAGAGAACACCCAACACTTGACATTTTAAAAAAGCATCTAAAAACGTACCTCTTTGCACTGTAATTTTTGTTATATATGTAATTTCAATTCTATGTAAGCGCTATGGTACATCTGTGTATAGCACACATAAATACTCGTTATTATTATTATTATCTTCCAGAAATCCCTTGTAATGCTGCGATTTGTGTTCCTCCTGTGTGGTGGTCTGTTTGCCGTGTTTGGTAGCCATGTGGCTGACTATCCGGGGGCAGGAGCTCTAGGTTGTCTGACATTGGCATTTGTGGCGTCTTTTGGCTGGAAGGAAGGAAAGGTAATTTAACACAATTTAGAATTAATGATGTCATTCATATAATAGATTTTTCATTTGTCTCTCTCTGTATTTTAGATCGCAACTGCTGATCTATAATTTTAACAAACATGTCAGAAAAAATGAACCAGGTTTCGAACCCGTCGTCTACAGCTATCCGGGCAGTGACAATACCACCAGGCCATCACTGGTTACTGGCATTGGCACGACGAACAAGGAACAAATACAAAGGATCACAACTCTGACATTGTTATGTTAAATAGTCCAAAACGGACATTTTAAAAAAAATTATTATTATTATTAAATGAAGGGATTATTCAGAGAGGTGAAAATGCGATGTAATAGATTTTTCATTTGTCTCTCTCTGTATTTTAGATCACAACTGCTGATCTATGATTTAACAAACATGTCAGAGAAATAATGAACCAGGTTTTCGAACGTCGCCTGGTGGTATTGTCGCAGGGCACGGATAGCTGTAACGACGGGTTTGAAAGCCTGGTTCATTTTTTCTGACATGTTTGTTAAAATAATAGATCAGCAGTTGCGATGGGGTTAAAAAAATGCAGAGAGAGACAAATGCAAAATCAATTACATCACATTTTTACCTCTCTGAATAATCCCTTCATTTAATAATAATAATAATTAAAAAAATGTCCGTTTTGGACTAACACAACAAAAGTAACTACTTTCCTTTTTCATAATCTATAACTTTATAAAAGCACGGTTGTGAGCAAAATAATTTTGCAAGGGTGTTTCTGCACTAATTGTCTAAATTCTGTGTGAAAATGTGGTTGATCCGTCAAGTCATGCATGAGTGAACATATATTAAAGGCAAAAATGTCACTTTTCAAAAGTCACAAGGGTCATTTGGGGGGATTTGTGATGCAGGATTTTGACAAATTCTTTTTCGGTTGAATGATTAAGCGCTATTTATGTTAATTATCTACCGTTTGACCCCCTCACACTTCTTTTGGCACTTTTCACATATTTGACGCTTCAGTGAGCTCAATTAAAAAAATTCCATCCTTCCCCAATTTTGAAATTGTAAAATCCATTAAGTTCATTGCAAAAATTGAAATCTGATTTTTTTTCAGCAAAATGTATCTTTACATGTTGTACGAACATAAGAGGTTGTAACCATGTCATGGTTGAGTGAGCACACTTTATAAATAAAGCAAAAAAGGTCATTATTTACCATTATTGTGGCATGAGAGATGACTCCTGTGACTTTTGAAAAGTGGCATTTTCACCTTTAATGCATGCTCACTCATGCAATACCTGACGGATCAATCACATTTTCACACAAAACTTAGTCAATGAGTGTGGGAACACTCTTGCCAAATTATTTTGCACAAACTTGTTTTGTTAAAAAGTTATGGTATGTTGAAAAAGGGGGTAGTTACTTTTGTTGTTGTGTTTATTTAACATAACAATGTCAGAACTGAGATCCTTGGTATTTGTTCCTTATTCGTCGTGCCAATGCCAGTAACCAGTGATGGCCTGGTGGTATTGTCACTGCCCGGATAGCTGTAGACGACGGGTTCGAAACCTGGTTCATTTTTTCTGACATGTTTGTTAAAATTATAGATCAGCAGTTGCGATCTAAAATACAGAGAGAGACAAATGAAAAATCTATTACATCGCATTTTCATCTCTCTGAATAATCCCTTCATTATTAATAATGATGTCATTCATGTCAGGTAACTCATAAGCTGTGATTTGGGATGCACCATATTTAGCTAATCTGCCAGTAAATGTTTAACTGATGATTGACGGCATGTTTCAACACAAATTGTCATGCAAGATATAAGACTAAAATGAGAACCTACCTAATAATGAGTAATTGACAAAATATAACTTTTGCACAAATTGCTGATAAAAGAAATTAAAGTGATAGGCTGACATTGTGGAGTTTCAATTTAAAAAAATTGTCAAACTTTGATATCTGAACTATATAGTAGTGTTTGAATGGACAAATAAACACCCCAGAATACAAAAGTTTGGAAGTTTATGCTGCCATTGGCAAGATATGAATGAATAAACAATTAAACCTCGGGGCGAGTAAAAATAGCCTAGATCTACACACAGTAAGTCTGTGGGAAGAAATGGGGAGGTGAATCCGGCCAACTTACGATTTCACTTTTTTAAAGCACTAAGTAATCATTTTGAAATGCAATTTTTTTCAGGGCTTCATTTTTAGACCTTATCAAAGACACTGGTAGCATAGGGCATCATGTAGCTGAGATTTTTTTAATTGTGGTAAATGTTAGCTTATCATTTTTAACCTGCTGGATATTGGAACTGGATGTGTAAAGTATTTACTGTATTGGAATTACAGAATTTCGGAGCTAATGGGTAAAAAAATATGTTTGATTTATTAACTGAAGTAGAAATTTTCATTATATTTCACAGTTTGACTTTGTAAGTTTGTTTAAGTTTCTCCATGCCAATTATACACTAAGCTTCTTGTGTGGTACGTATATTGTGAATTGAAATATGAAGTGGCCTAAAAATGTATTGATTACAGAAATACACAGATCGCCAGTGTGTGATAATCCTGATGTGTTTCTATGCCATGCACATCTTGACTAAAATGAAGCTAGTTCCCGATAATTATGCTGGCATTGGAATAAGGTTACAAAAAAGAAAAAAATCAGCAAAGGAAGCAATGAACTTGCATGACCTGTGATGGAAAAACACATGCTGTTATGACCTTGCACATGTATGCCAGAGGGTCCCCAGGGGTGGAGGGGGGGGGTGGGGGCATGAGAAACTTACGTTGCAGTGACATAGTAACATTTTTGTATGACAACCTAGGAAAAACACAAAAATTTTGAGTGTCATTTTTGAAAATTAAAATGAAGTTATTCCAAATAGTTGTTGACCATTTATACAGACGATGAACAGAGGAACATGTCGTCAAGTTGGCTCTCCATGCATGTAGGTCGGTTGGGGAAATTCATCACAAATTGCATGATCTCTGAGCTGATTCAGTTGTAGTGTAGTGGTACTAGGTCCAGCATGCAATGTAGTTCATTCCTACATGTTAATTCCAAGTTGTAGACCACCCTACATGTGTGTATGCATAGTGTGAAGTAATTATCCATGCACACCTTTTCTGTCAGTTTTGAGTCAATAATTTGTGAATTAACTTAAAAATTTAGGATGATGTACTGTAGGTGAGTTGGTGGGAGTGGTCTCGACACTGTTTACACCAACCCCTTTTAGCTTGATAAGAGCTTAAAGTCAGTGGATCTCATTTGCAAACATCCCCGCAGACCAGGAAAAGATAACCCATGCCCTTAGGCTACTGATGAAGGGCATGTCTGTGAAATCTGGGGGTCAGTAATTACCTAGAATTTGAAAAATGCAAAACAAAACAATAGCTGTTTAGTGTACGTTCTATGGTAGGAATTTTTTTCTTGTGAGAAAAAAATTCAAATCAGAGGCTAACGGTCACTATAATTCCGCTAAAACTGAGTTTCTAGCTCCTATATTTTGCTAAACGTTCCCAGATGGCATTTTCTTCTAAATGCCATTGTATTTACACAATGTTTATTTTTAGGCATGCAAATGAGATCCACTACCTTTAAGTGGCCTTGGAATGCCTAGATGGGTGATGGTTATTATTCTTTATCAATGAAGTAATTGATTTATGTACTTTTATTCAGGAAGATGTTGGTGAGTTAGTGGGAGTGTTCTGGCCATTGTTTGAACTAATCCTGTTTGGCTTAATTATAACTGAAGTGGCCTTGGAGTACCTAGATGGGTGGTTGTTATTATCATTACTATTATTATTTAATTAACTAATTAACCCTTTAGCAACTGAACGGCCCGAAACCGCCCCTCTTATTACTCCCTAAACCGCCCAAAACTGCCTGTCCGTAAAATGCGCTTTAGTATTGATTGTACGCCTGTAGTTCACTGAAACGCCTGAAACCGCCCCTCTTATTACTCCCTAAACCGCCCAAAACCGCCCGTCTGTAAAATGCGTTTTAGTATTGATTGTACGCCTGTAGTTCACTGAAACGCCTGAAACTGCCCGTCTTATTACTCCCTAAACCACCCGAAACCGCCCGTCCGTAAAATGTGCTTTAGTATCCATTGTACGCCCGTCTTATGTGCACGGTTGAGGGCAATATTGCGGTACCTTCCAGGGATTCATAAGCCATTTTCTACAGGGTCTTCAGTGGCTAAAGGGTTAATGTATATAGTTTACTTCCTTTAATTCAGGACGACGTTGGTGAGTTAGTGGGCATGGTCTGGTCCCTGTTTGAACCAATCCTGTTTGGTTTGATAGGAGCTGAGGTTGCCTTGGAGTATCTAGATGGACAAACTGTTGGTAGGTACACCTGTTGTTAATTCATTTCTTTCACTTAACCCGTTGTCTACGGGAACCGGATGTCACCTATGTTAACTCTATGGGAGTTTCATTACCTCGGAGTCAATGGGTTAATAATTATGATGACAAGTAAAAGGTCAAGATGAAAACAGAGAACAGTCTTGTGTATTATTAGGTATTCAGGATGGATGAATTTACAAATATGAGCATGATTTTTAGCTCATCCGGCCCGAAGGGCCCGATGAGCTTATGCCGTGGCGTCCGTCGTCCGTCGGTCCGTGCGTCCACAGTTTTGAAAATGTTTTTTCTTCGTCATTTCTCAACCGATTTTGATTCTGATTGTTTCATATGATAGGGCTAGGTGGGGGATTTAAAACTTGTACACAGAATCGTGAAATTCATTATATATGTTAATTTATGCAAATTTATTCGAAATCACAAAAAATGCTTCTTCTCCTTCATTTCTCAACTGATTTTGATTGTGATTGCTTTATTTGGTAGGGCTGAGTTATGCACATTAAACTTGTACACAGAATTTTGAAATTATACTCCATTAATTAATTATGGTAATTTATGCAAATTTATTCCAAAAATAACAAAAATTGCTTCTTCTCCCACATTTCTTGACCGATTTTCATTCTGTTTGTTTGATCTGAAAGGGCTAGGTGGGGGCTTCAAGACTTCTACACAAAATTTTGAAACTAATCAATAATGCAAATTTAAAATTAATCAATTATGCAAATTTATGCAAAGTTATTCAAAATCACAAGTAAAATCACAAAAAATGCTTCTTCTCATTCATTTCTCAACCAATTTTGGTTTAGTTTGCTTTATCTGGTAGAGCTAAGCTTGGTACACTAAACTTCTACCCAGAATTTTTAACTGTTGCTCCATTAATTAATTATGGTAATTTATGCAGATTTATTCCAAAAATAACAGAAATTGCTTCTCCCTCATTTCCTGACCAATTTTCATTCTGAGTTTTTTTATATGATAGGGCTAGGTGGGGGCTTCAAAACTTGTACACAAAATTTCGAAATTCATTAATTATGCTAATTTATGCAAATTTCGGATATATGATGTTGCGAGATGCCGGATGAGCGCTACGTCATTGACGTTTTCTAGTTTTTGTAGGTATCAAGCTTGATTTCCTTTGAACTTTAAACCCAAATGATTACGCTATTACATAATGGACTCGTCTGATCATCCTTTCTAGGGAAAACAAATCAACAACTTCACCAAATTAAAAACAAATCAAACCACATCTATAGCAAAAACCATATAAACAAGCAAGCAGGTGGATTGAAAGAATTTAAACCAATTTGATCAGATGTTCTCTTTAATGAATCAAGATAATTGTCTCAGATTTCTCTCTCTCTAACTAAGTGCCGTATCTCTTGACTTTAGCAATCATGTAGTGCCACAACTCTTTAATTCAGCTGAACACCCCATTCCCTGTTCTTCCAGCTAATCATGAAAACTCCTTATCAGGGATGTCACCTGAGTGATTTTAGAACTGGGTAAAAAGTGAACAAGAGTGTGAATTTACCTCATTTGGATGTTAAGTGAAAAAAATGTACTGAAGTGACAGGCAGGGAATCTCATTTTCACCCATCTAGGATCATTCAAAAACATCTTTCATGTCCTCAGGCTATTCATGAAGGACATTATCTGTGAAATCTGAAGATCAATCACTCAATTACACAGAAATCTAAGAATTTTATTCAGTGGGAGTAAGAAATTTGTGTCGGGCGGCACGGCTGAAATTTATTGTGAGTACCGGGCGGAGATTTTGAGAGCAGGGTAGCTCCGCCCGGCGTCGCCCGGCGTGGTGACGACACTGTTCCTCATCCACATCATCCTACTCCTACCTCTCTCTCTCTCTTCCCTCTCTACTTGTCCTTTCATATTTCGTTGGCTCACAGCAAAAAGGGATCAACATTCATGTCATGTTAATGGACATTAACCTGTTTTTACAGTGACGATATATTGTCCTCCTATTAAAGCCAAGGTGTAGTTTTCTGTAGAAATTCTGTGCAATTATATTTTTTAGAGACACCTATACAATCTATCAATGCCCTGAAAATTGCTCGCTTTGAAACCCTCCCATTTCTTAGAAATTACTAAAAATGTAAAATCCGTGGGGGGGGGGGGGGACCCCGAGATTTCCCATAAGTAATGTACATACTGCTAGATGCTCTCCTTTAATTTAAACAAAGTAATTTGTCACTATAAACAATTTCCAGGAGGTTTGATGTTATTTTCTGATGTCTGGGGTGACAACAGAATACTTTATGAAAGATTGACAAAAATTTTGTCTGATCGACCAAAACTATATGTGGGCTTTAATTACATGGTTCTAAAGTCATTTATTTATTTTCTGTTGTCCAGGTCTTGGTATAGCAGCAATCATCATAGGGATTATAATCAGAGCTGGGGCGACATGGCTGTCTGTCTTGAAGTGTGGGTTTAATAATAAAGAGAAACTCTTTATGGTGTTTGCATGGCTGCCAAAGGCTACTGTACAGGTATGGACATTATCTACTACAGTGGAATGAAAGTGAAAATAAAAATATTGTACGCTCAGGAAAAATATTTGTCTGTGCCTAACAAGTAGATCCAGTTTTCCACATAGATAACATTGTGATGTAAATTTAACCCTTTTTTTTCAAGAATCACACTTCCATTATAATTAATACTGTATTGTTCTTTCTGTAGTTAACTTTCTGTTAAATAAGAAGAATAGCATCGCCTGAACAATGAAATCAGTGGCTGCCAGTGAAACTATTCAATGATTTGCAGGGTTGGCATATTTCGGGTCAGAATCTTATTTCTGTCATCTTAAATCACTCTTTTAACTACTTTGTTACAACCCTTAATTCTAGCTACCCTAAGCTGCTGTGAACCACAGATTGGCCCATGTAGTTTCTCTGCTATAGTGCTCTCCAGCCCAGCCTATACCAGAAACTGACTCTCTGTCACTCTCCATGGGGTATTGTGTCACTTCTAGCACTGTATATAAAAAAAAAAAATATGAATTTCTCCTATTGACTTTGTTTATGAGAAAGCAATTTTTCAACTAGAGAGTACCTAAAAGATATGACAAAAGGTGGAAAATATGTCAACCTTGATGAATTTTAGGGGATTCTGTTAACCCGTTGGCTACGGGAACCGGATCTACCCTGTGTTAAGTCTATGGGATTTTCAGAATCTCGGAGGCAACGGGTTAAATTTAATTTTTGATAATTTTCTAGTGGATTTAAAGATACTATATAACACTGTGGAAGACCTATTTAAAAAATTGTTGAACTTTGCAATCTGACCTATCTGACAGTGCTTGAATGGACAAATAAACACCCTAGAATACAAAAGTTTGGACAGTTATGCTGTCACTAGTGCAATATGTACAGATACAAATGGCACATGAATTTCCTATCGGGCGATAGGAAATTCTGCAACACAGCAGTCTATGGGGCAAAGCTGGAACGGTCTGTCAATGATTCTCACTTTTTTAAAGCTCTTACTGATCATTTTAAACTGCAATTTTTTCAGGGCTTCATTTTTAGACCCTATCAAAGACACTACTAGCAGTGGGAATCATGTAGCTAACATTTTTATGCCTCCGCCCCGTAAGGGAGCCGGAGGCATTATGTTTTCGGGTTGTCCGTCCGTACGTCCGTGCGTCCTCCACTTCCGTACTTCCGTACGTCCGTACGTCCGTGCTTCCGTACTTCCGTACGTCCGTACGTCCGTGCTTCCGTTACTATCCGTAGTCGTACGTTCGTAACGTCGTGCGTCGCACTTCTTTGTGAACAAGATTATTAAGTAAGTTGAGGTATTTTTAATATACTTGGCGAAGAATGGAACACATAGGCAGATGAATGATTAGATTTTGGGACACATTCGTAAAGGGTAAGGTAATGAAACTTTACAAAATGCATTATTCCTGCTATAACTCCAGTTAGACTGTCATGTTGATATAATTGGTGGTTAGGTTAAACACAAAAGACCAATTTTTGCTAGAGTCATCAGGGGTAAAGGTCAAGTCAAGGGTCAAAGGTGATTTGCACTTTGCCAAAAAGTATTATTCTGCTATAACTCACAGAATAGGAGTGTTCACTATTGCTGTACTATGGCAGTTGGTGTAAACATAAAGCACATATTTTGGTAGAGTTCTAGGGTCAAGGTTAGTCAAGGTCAAAGGTCAATGAACTTATGTCCCAAAATGCCATTTTCTGGGCCTATAACTCAGTTAGGAGTGTTCACTGTTTGATATGATTTGTGGTTAGTTTAAGAACG
>JZLH01S0168515.1:718-15718 GCA_001188425.1 Eucidaris tribuloides | reverse complement strand
AACACAGTCATACCGGTACACAATTTCATATCACACACAAACATACCAAAGATACAGAATAAATTTGCTCTTCATCTCTGTATTATCAAATTAATGATAAATAAGATCAAATGCTTAATTTGATAATACAGAGATGAACAGCAAATTTATTCTACATTTAAATTCTCTTTGCAAACCTTTCATTCATTAATACCAAAGATTTTTCTTCAGAGGGGCACAAGATTTGGGATGGAGCATTGTGACAATTGCTACAAATATTTCATACACTAAGCCCAACCTCAACCCTAACCCTTACCCATAACTACATGTACATGTACGATATAACCCTAATCCAATTGCAACCCTAACCCCACCGCAGGTCACGACACCTTGCTGATTTATGTGATACAACAATATTTCTTGGGAAAAGGCACATTTTGTTTAGTGTTACCAGTGTATCAGCACATTAGTATCCTTTTTGGGGAAGGGGGTGGGAGTGGAGACGGGTAATGAGATGGAAATTTGCAGAGTCACATGCTCCCGACCCCCATGGCTAAATCACTGCTTTACCATTGCCAGAGACACAAGACATGCTTCGAAATCACCATAACTCAATTCACATACTTCTGTAATTTATTAATCATATGCACATGTATTCTGCTCAGTTGATCCATAAGAATATAGCAAAACATTGATCAAAAGAAAAGATAAATTGAGACCAAGAGTCCTAATATTATAAACCAATACACATGTACATTTTACATTGTATGCTAAGAACTACAGAAAAAAAATAATAAAATAAACTACACAATCAAGTCATATGCTTGAATAGTGTACATAATACACAAGATTACAATATGCATTTTTTCTAGTTTTATCTGCCAAGTTTACATAGTTAATAATTAAGGCGACTAAACATCTAATTATTATTTTTTTATATAGCTGTTAAAGACTAGGAGAACTTCAGTACTGAAGAATTCAAAAAGTGAAAAAAGAAATATATATAATATATATAGCAGGCACTGTGGCGGCATAGCTGGCCACATAGTGCACAGCAGTGCCTTCACCTGTGCAACTACATCACATAATTTGGGAATTAATGTCAAACATTCTTCACGCACTACTATAATGTATACAATCATGTCACTTCGAGTAACTTGGTGTGTAGTACAATTATCCATTTTTTTTGTATTAAATCTACAAACACTGAAAACACTTAATAATCACAATTTTGTGATGAACTTTTCTTGAACGTGTGTTTTGTTTTTTGTTTTTGTGGTGACAAGATGATTGTATGCCGGGCAAACAGACCACATGCATTTCGGTAGTTATGAAAGTAGTACCATGCTAAAAATCTTAAATAAATGCATTTAACACTTGGCATTTTCATGTGGAAAAACTAGACAAGTGACAAGGCATATATAAAGATATCATCAAATCCAGGAGACTATTTTAAATAGCAAACAGAAATAAATACATACAGATCTAGCAGAAATCTCTGCACATAGCCACAGAATAACTACTCTGCACTACAGCAAGAAATCAATGAGTCCTGATACACATTTAAATTCCTACAAGTAGCGGACATACCCACTATACTCGGTGATACAAGTATTTTGCCAGCATATCACAGGTAATTTACGACTCGCTACAAACAATTTGCATGTTTTTTACACGCATATTTCCTGCTCCAAAAGATATTATCACTTCCTGTACCACACATCCTGTGATAGGCCGTGATGGCCTGTAAAACTTCCGCAGTTTATACGTGCGTGCTTCGAGATTCTTTGCTGCTTGGTTTGAACTGAATTCCTAACCACACCTACGATATTGGTCTTTTGTTTTTAGTTAAATGATGTTACGCATTCAACACATGCCACAAACATTGAGAATAGACAATATATAAAAAGAGCACACTTTCCTAGATGATCTTGCTTCGAATGTTTGATATTTTTTTGTCCTCAACTTCTTGTTATTACCACATCCCAATAGCGTACAGCTATCACTCGACCAAAGTGCATGTGTACACGCATACACACCTGCACTGTAAACAAAGGCTGGTCTGCGAGTACCGCCATCCCCATTGATGGAAACAATGCAGAAATCACACATTTTACTGAATATTCAGAGCCAATTTGTGCTCGCAAAAACTGTGGTCATTATTCTGCATATATCACATTAAAAAACAGAAAACTTGCACTCCCTACAAAAATGGAAATAGGCACACACATTCATCATTACAACAGGGGAGTCATTTTTTTTTTTTGCCTCTGTTTGAATGACTAGACTGACACGACGTACATATCAACAAACAGAGATTTCAAAGAAGGTCAAATTAACATCTCTAATAGGCTTGGCCCCTTCCATATCCATTTTTTTTTCGTGCAAGCTACTTGCTTGAAATTTATTTTTACAGGATAGTTGAGTCACATTCTCGGCACCACCAACTGAGCGATTGTGTGCGAGTCTACAAAACATATATAATAGATATATATATATATACGATCAATACAAATCTTACAGTAATCAACAAGTTTGACAAGCATTTCTCTTAGTGTTAATGAAATTGGATAAACAGGATTATTTGTTAAATCGACTACAGTCTCGTTTTTAAAAGGAGAGGAACGACTAACCGGACACACAACATACCACATTTATATAAACGAGTCAGTTTGACACTAAACTCATATAAAAACATTTTACATGAATATATCCTACAGTGTAACACACAGTAAAATACGAACAGCCCCCTCCCATCCCGTACCCCTACCGTCCCGATACCATTCTGCCCCCTTTTTTTCTTTACACTAGCAATGCCACACCCCTCCCCATTGGTCTAATTAAACCAACACTAATCAAGTACTTTTTGGGGTGGGCATTTTCCAACAGGCCCAACATGCAAACATTCATATAGTGTTAATTTGTAAATGTAGTAACTCAAAATATTATGAATGAAATCAACCTGCTCGCTGAATAGTAAGCACTGTAATCCTAGTTACAATCACGTACCATACATTTTTTTCTCTAATTCTGTACAACTTAATTAAAAAAGGCAGTAATCTGATCATTGGACTATTGGACAATCCTCTGCGACCAGCAGTAAGGATGACAACATTTAAAGTATTTAAAGTATTTGTATAAAGCACCCTCATGACCTGTGTACTATATTAAACACAACACCTAGTTCCTATAATATTGTATTCACATTTGAACAGTAAAATAACACCAGTAATATACATGCCGGACACATTCCAAAAACAGCAGGACTAGTCGCCCCAGTTTCTGTTCACAATATTTTTATTATTTTTTAATTTCCTTTCATTCAATTAGTGGAATTCGTTGGAATGCCAGGCAGGATATTTATCCTGTCACAGCTAGACATGAACTAGCTCGATAAGAAGACATGCCTCTGGTGGATACCATCCAGCGGCAGACTGAGTCACGTACTAGCTGAAGTATGAGACAGAATACGGGTGGATGGTAAACATGCTGAAGGTCAAAATAGGTGTAGATGTACTGCTATTTGGTCTGAGCACACCAACACATCATACGACTGTGACACCAAATATATTCTGTATGTATCTTTTAAGGATATTTTTTTTTTAAACCTTGCTTTCCCGTCTATCAGTGAGTAAATGAAACCACACATATTTGTATTCCAAATAAATATAGATATGAATGTAACGAAGTGTCGCGGGACTACAAATTCTAGTTTATAATATCACTTGTTCCTGATAAGTCTCTGAATTCTCTGTCAACGGGTTAGAAGTATGGCATGTTCTTTACAGTCCTACGGGCAGTGTTCTCTGTGTATGAGTGGGAAGACATACACAAGAACACAATGCATACAGGAGCTCTCCTTTACACATTACACTGAACATTGACATTGGAATTCAAATTGGGTGGAATTTGTTTTCTTGAGGGTTGATGGGTCTTGCTCAAAGAGCTGGTATTTCAACAGTTCACATTTATTTTTTATTATGTGGGGGGGGGGTGCTTTTGTTTTGTTTTTTGGAACCAAAGGGATTGGCTCAATGGATTTCCAAACACATTGAAAAGAGGATTGAATGAAAATAAATGATGAAATTATATACACATGGTGCCCTGACTGGATTATTAGTTTGAATAACATAAACCCATAATTACTAAGACCAGTAAACCACTAAATCAAAATAATCTTGGTTTAAATGATACATCACTGAGTACAATCGTGAAGATTGCGGCTCGTTAGGCTACAACAAATTGTTGCGTACTGAATTAATCCGATTTACATCCAATTCAATCAAACTTTCATCTGTGCACTGAAATGTGTAGAGTGAACACCACGATCTAGACTTGTAATGGACATAAATATATATATTCAGCAAACGTGTGTAGTTCATACTTTCACATCAAATCCTGCCTCTCCAACTACTCCAACACCACCTTTGACCCTCAACATTATCCATACTTATTTTTTTTTCCCCACAGCAATTTGTTGGTAGGTTCTGTACGCTTACAGAAGACAACATTTTGATTTACTCTTCTTTTTGACTTGTAGCGCCGCCCTGGTGGCAGTTTCAAACACTTCTCGTACGCCCTCGTTGGCCTTCGCAGAGCACTCCAAGTAAGCGTATGCGTTGATCTTGTCGGCCATGCTGCGGGCCTCCTCTGTTTTGACAGGTTCCTGTTTCATCTTGGATAGTTCCCGCTTTGTGTTTTCGTCATTTCGTAGATCTTTCTTGTTGCCGACGAGGATTACAGGTACATTAGGACAGAAATGTTTTACCTACATGGAAAGCAAATGATATGGAAGGACAAAAACACAAAATATTGAATTATCAATGTATTACTTCACATGTACTGTACAACAAAATAAATAAAATTTGAACTTTACGAAATTTTTTCAAGCTTCACAAGAAATTTCAAAACAATTTGTTGAGAAAAATATGATACCCATTATGCAAGATAACAGCACAAAGTGAAATATATCAACAACCACACTATTTTTATGTATATTTTTTGAGTGGGGGGGGGGGGAATTGTAATGTTTTCTCTAATGGAGCACCTAGTGTAGGAATTTTGAAATGTGTAGCAACAAATTTACTAAAGGCTACAGATTTGAAACAACTACGTTGAGATCAGTAATTTATCTTAACATACAGTAACCATCAAAACAAATTTGCTATGACCATTGTCAGATTGCTAATAATCAGTGCAATTTTATGTTTCATGTTGTACTTTAAGATATTATTTGCATACACAACACAAGGGGTCAATATTTCACTCCTCTAAGCTTCCTCTTCACACAAAGTATGAAAATTGAGAGTTTCTTTGGTCTTCTTTGTTGGAAAATGACCAGAATTGCTGTACCACTGTATTTTCAAAATAACTTGATCTTCATGGCAACCCAGTGACTTTGATAACCTTCAATATATCTTGGAAAACTATAACCACAAGAAATATACTGTATTATGTAGGGAGAGTGATTTTCCGCGATCGCGGAAAACGGACGGAATTCACGGAAACGGCCTTTCGAAACGGAAAGTGGCTTTTCAAACGGAAAATCACGGAAAACATATTTTTCCTCAAAATGTTCACATTTCGAAGGGAAAAACCTTGAAATTTGTAACAGAAATTACAAGAAATTGACCAAACAAATTGCTCTGAAACAACAACGAAACAGTTCAAAAAACTTGAACACCAATAACCAACCAGGCCGATTGCACAGTGCATCGACATAGATACACATTACCACGTAGATGACATACGGAAACGAACACATCAGCAGGAAGACACGAGTGAACATCACAGATCAGAAAACCAACAAACACAAGAACAAGAACAAGAACACAGCAAAAACGGGAAGATATCCGTAGCAAAGAGAACAAAGCACAGAACAGCAACAGAAATTACTCCCAATCCTCAACGAAATACGAATACCAACTGGCCACAAAGCACGATCGCAAAATATCCAAACATCGTGACTCGACTGCACTCCACTCGACTCCATCCGACTGTTGTTTATGCTCAACACCACAACATGTGCGCACTCGACTTTCCCTCAAACAATTCACGCATTCACAAGCTGATTCTACTCCTCACACGTCTCCGAAGTTAACAGGCGACTTGACTCGGTTTTCTAGCCAAATATATCAAGGCCAGATCACCCAAAATACAATTGATTTCATTGAGTGAGATCATACAGACGACTAGACCAAAGGCTCCAGTCTCTGTATCTACTGCGGTGGCTCCGCTGAGACGATGTCTGGCTCCACTGACGTCCGTAGGAAAATGTCATTTTTGATAAATATTTCCCCAAAACACAGACAGTGTACCTCTGTCTAACGGACGACTACATGCACGATGTATCATTCGCTAATCGGAGCGACATCAGGTATGTGACCAATGGATCGGCCCGCCGGAGTTCCGGGGGCATTTCTGTCGGGCAAGTAGTCGGGCGAATTGTTGCAGTCTTTCTTCTCCGAGCTGTGGGGGCCGACTTTGCCACTCGACCTGTAATTACTACAGCTGAAAAGCCGTGGTATTCGAACACTTCACAGCTGCAGTTGCCACAGGCCAACTCGCCCAACCTCATGGCAGCATTGTGGACGCTTCCTCCCACGTCCGCAATCCGCCGTCACTTTCAGAACCGACTTGAGAAGCACAGCGTGCATGTGTACACGAGTGTACATGAGTGTACATTTTCAGTGAATGCCACATTTTGCAAGCTGTGTGCGGCAGATGTACAGCTTGCGTGATTCATGCACGGTGCAGGGACAGCATGATTTCGTGCGACAAAATGCGTAATACATGTATTTGTATTGATTTCTATGTAAACGGAATTGTCACTTTTTCATGTATACAAAGTCTATGGGGAAACGGAATTTCCATTTTCAAGCATGTTGAAACGGAATTTAAGATTTTCTGAAACGGAAAAGGGCATTTTTTGAAAAGGAAAATCACTGTCCCTAATTATGTTCCCTGAACTTTAGCACCAATGCACTAATATCAATATTGAAACATTATTATCATCAGTATTTTACTTCACTATCACACCCCCACCTTGCACAATTATTTTTAACAGAAGAAATATTTGGATTGACTCAGTTATCAATACTGATCATTCCAATATGTATTTTGGATCCAGTTTCTTGATAATCTTTTAAAATACATCACCAAAACACCTTCTAATTAATATAATCCCTATCAAGAATTTAGAAATGATTTCTATGCCTTCTGCTTACCTCTGGTGTCCATTTCTCTGGGATGTTTTCTAAACTGTCGGGGTTGTCAATTGAAAAACACATTAGTATAACATCTGTGTCTGGGTAGGACAGCGGTCTCAGTCTGTCGTAATCCTCCTGGCCTGCTGTATCCCATAACGCAAGTTCAACCTGAAGATGTTCAACAAGATGACAAAACTATGTTACTTTGAATATCCATTCACATTTTACGAATACAAACCACTGAATTGACATGGCATCCATCTTGCTGAAAAAATATTGGAACTGTTTTCACATCCTATACAGGTGCATTAATGATGCCTTAAAGTTTCAAATTATCATTCATTACATGTCAATAATGTACATGTAGCTTGACACCGTGTCGAAGTTAAATTGATAAGGTTATTCTCATCTATTCTGTTTAGTGCCACGTGTACTCAGCACCAACTCATCAGCTAATATCAAAGCATACACCTAGTTTTTGTACCCAAAAAATTGACTTTGTAGGTTTTCAGGGTAACTGTATTTTGGCATATGCAAAGACTAAAGGTCTGTAATGTGCACAAGCGGTAGGCTTTGGTAAGATAGGGACCAATTTGGTAATGGGAAATTTTATTCAGTGTTCAATGTTTTTCCTCCAGTAACTCTGCTTCTAGTGGCTATTGTGAGTTGGTAGGGGGGGGGGATTACTTTTTGTTCCTGTGTATTTTTTTTTACCAGCTGGGTGAAAAGTCACTAAAAAGAGAACACCAGCTTGATTCTGTGGCATCCGTGCCATCCATGCCAATGATACATGTTATAATAATAATAATAATAACATCATGTTCTTGTATAGCGCATAACACGTAGCTTATCGCACGTCTCTATGCGCTGTGTATTATTACCCCATGGTCATGACAGGTACATTTAAGCTAAGCAGCTGCCTACGCGCTTGAACTAATAATCGATCCGACAAGGGTAACCATTTTATACAACGCTGGGTGGGCGAGCAGCAAAGCAGATTAAAAAGTCTTTGCTTCAAGGAACATTAATCGTTGTTTCTGCTAAAGCGCAAGCACCTAAGTTTGATGGACTAGCAGTGCATCTATTCTGCTTGCTACAGACAGCTAATTCCACCAGTATTAACCTTAACCTACCTTTACCTTCTCATAATTTTTAACAGACAGCATGTATGAATTTATAACATACATGTAAAATTTATGACTGAATGCGTAGCTACTCATGCACCCTTTTACCAAGATCGATACACTGCTGACAAAATGGCAGTGCCATGATATTATCAATTCGGTAAATTTTTCATGTAATTATTATTCTGAAAAAAGTCAAGTAATTACAAAAATTTTTCAACTCCTGCTTGAAACAATCCAACCAATGTTTAGATACAACCAGAAGCATCTCACATTTCACGTAAGTCGCGGCAGGGCATAAATATTAATATTATAAATACTTAATAGACCTAAAATATCAAAAAAGCAGGTCATCAGATCAGATATATCAATGGAGATATGCGAAGGTTAACCCAACCTGTTTGCCATCTACTTTATATTCTGCCACATAGCTTTTTCTAAACACTTGTTGGTACGTAGACTTCTGGAACTATGGTCCTTGCTAAGACTATAAGAAGACAAGTTTTTCCACATGCCACCACTCCGACGATGACCAATTTTTTCCTAATTGCAAGCATTTGCTCTAGGAATTCACACTGTTAACAAACCATGTAGAAGACAAATTATAATGATTATTTATGTGCACTCATGACATGTTGTATTAATTCACAAATACTAAACACATAATTTTCTATAGTTATAGTGACATTTTGCTTAAAGTTTGCTCATTGCCAGATATGCTAATATACACAATTCAGTAGTTTAATGATTAAAATGCTATGTACAATTACAAATACAAGTTATAACAAAAATAATGTTTATTATCTAATTTTTTACTTTTTTCAGTTCAATCTGTTGCCAGGGCTCGACAACTAGCGGCTGGCCCGGGGCCCGGTGGCCCGGGGGCCACCAAAATGGATTTGTCGCGGCCACCACAATTCCAAAATACGGAGGTGGTTTGGTTTGCCCGAATCGGGCAAGTAAAATTTCAAAGTATCAATGTTGATTTTGTTGCATAAAAATTAATGGATTCCTTGACGTGTCAATTTTCCTAAAATCTGTGAGCAAGATCGGACCCGCGCTGCCTCTAGCAAAACTGAGAACGCAATTACAAAAATCGCATTAGGGGAATGAAATAAAACACTGAAATTTACATTAAATTTTGTTCTTTTCACTTTTTTATTTCAAACTATTTTCATTAGGTTTATAGAAAAATTGTGTTGCATTCACATATGAGGATACATTTTGGGATTACTCCGTGGAATTTTTGTATGGCTCCATATGCATACCATTGCTAGTATAGCCTACTGTTGTGAATTGTAACAGTGATATGCATATCACAAATTCAAACATTGCATATTGAACACTTAATTGCATACCAAGCTGAATGATTACAGCTAAACATACATCACACCACAGAGTATTATTTTTCAGCGGGCAAGCAAAAACTTTTAATGATGAAACTATGACATACATTGTGTTTGTTCTTATTTATTTATTACACTGTACACATGCAAAGAAGAAAAAAAAGTTCTCACAAAACTTCCTAGGGACTCCAGATCATTCCCAATCATGAATGTCTGCCCACAAATTTTTAGGCCTTGCAAACTATTTCTACTAAAATATCATGCAAGAGCAAATGTACAATTTTTTAATGTTTTTCTTTGTTTTTGGTTGCGGGCACCAAATTTCAATTTTCGGGCCCACAAAAATTGAATTTTAAGGATTTAGTGGCCAGACCGGGCCACTAAGAAAAAAAGTTAGCTGTGAGCCCTGTCTGTGCCTATAATGCTATTTATATTATATTTCCATTCAGCATTATGCTTATTATTTTTTTTTTAAGATATATTTAGTTATGGTTGTCGATGTTTTTGTATATTATACGTAATGTTTTTTTATCACAGCTTGGAAGACCAGAAAACAGCCTTTGGCTGAACACGGTTGCCGTGATTAAAATAAAGCTAAAATGAAATGAAATGCAAATATTAGTAATAAATAAATGCTTACACATAAATAATAAACAGGTTATTACTAATTATTATTATTATATTATTGATTATTATTATTTTATTATTATCATCATTATTACAGGGAAACCCCGGTTTTATAACGATGGTTGTCGCGGACTGCCGACTTTACCCTCGTTTGTAACCGTACCTCGTTGTAAACGATACACATAATGTAACCACACAAAATATAACATGCCATGGGACTAGGCATTAAACCCATCTGTTATTACTTCTTTTTCCTACTTGCTTCTGCCACCAAAACCTATGAATGGCATAAAGCTGCATTATTTCTTCATTTATATACTCACAAACCTAATTAAAGCGACAACTAGACCGTTCGAAATAAAGCAAACAACCTTCACGTCGTACTTGCGTCGAGTACTGTGTACGGGAGGCCAGGCTTTGTGTGATCAGAGTGAATGTACCATTACTCGCTGCAGCAGTTGGTCGTAATACACACACACACACAAGTCAGGACTTCATGTTATTCGTGCATAGCTGCTGTGCATTGCAGGCTGAAGTGCGATGCCCGCTCGTTTGAAACGATTTGGCCATTTTGACACACACACCCGACGTTGCCAAAATTTTTAGAATTTGGGTCAGCAGACCATGCGACTTCATTTTCCTCATTTTAACCCGGGTGTGAATTCTTATGTTTTTCTTTGTTAATGGGTGAGAAAAATACCTCGTTGTCAAGCGAAATCTCGTAATAACGATGCTCGCTATTAAACGGCACTTCTTTTCCATTGAACAACACTGTTAAATGAAAACGGTGACCGATGACAATCACCTCGTTGGCAAGCGGTACCTCGCTTTTATCCGAGCTCGTTATAAACGGGCGTTTCCCTGTATAATCATTATCATTATTATCATCATCATCATTAAGTTAATTACAATTAAACAACACTTATCTCAATGCTTGTCCAATTTTAGTTAGCATTGATGATTTTGAATACATATAACAATTAAAAGAAATACTGCCTACATGTACATGTACATGTACATGTACATGTACTGCATACTGTTATTCACTAACCATTAAGCACAACTCAAATATTTTACAGGTAACATGTACTTGTAGATGTTATACCAATCCACATTATTCACACATTTTAGTGAACATACTGCAACACATACTTATATCTTCTAGAAATAAATTTGCACACACTTAACACACTTGCTTTACACACAAGGTCACGACTCAAATACAAAACACACACACCCACATCCACACATATCCCCCACCTCATTTACTACACAGGCCATTGCAAAATTACAAACACATTGTTATACACTCAAAAAACATCGCATATCCACTTGTATGGTATTTTGTTCATATTACACAAACCAAAATGTAAATGTTTCATACACATGTTTCACACACCACACACACACACACACATACACACACAGACACAGACACACACACACGCGACACACACATACCACACACACAGACCAGATCACACACACACACGGACACACACATACACACACCACACATACATGTACACACAGACACACACATTGTACACATCACAGAAATTATACATGTCCACACACAACACACACACAAACACACACTAACATACCATACACAACACTGCTCCTCCATGCCATTTCTTCCATATTCACCAGCCATGCAGAACATGCACCCAGCAGGTGCACGAAGCCGAAGATACATGCCTCACGCACAGCAGGAAAAATTTCTGCGTGCAGGGCAAGACATGCATTGCAATGAGCTGGTCAGCAAACCGCAACTGGTTTATCAGTGCCTACGACACACATGCAAAGATCAAGCTATGAAACCATTAACGGATGCGGCGGGACGGGCCGTCTTCTCGCATAAGCAGTGTGTTTCAGCTCGCTTGATTACCATTTTCTTGTTTTTCCTACTATCTACTTCTTTCTTATCTTTTTCAATGATTCTCCCTAAAAATCAGCAGCCAGCACAGCCAATATGTTTGAGTTTACTTGCAAACCCGAAATATGTTCCTAACTTACCTTAGGCTCCGCATTCTCTTTCCTCCCTCACCTCAACTAAGCCTCTTCTACACTTACACAGAATTCCAACCTTTCGACTGAAAAAAATAGGGTGATTTCAACTCAAATATAGGAAAAGAACAAGCATTTTCCATTAAAGCGTTGGTGCTAGTAATATATCATAGAACATTAAAAAAATCATACCCAAACAAGAGCTGGAATGGTAAAAATTCAAGATTTTTCCTCCAAAATACTTGCACTGTGGGTGCTCATGCGTCCATAGTGCTGATAAAACTATGTGTGAAAAAAAAAACACCCAACTGTATCTTGAATGTTAGCCATCAAAATGCATGTTGCTCGCATTGAGAAAAAAAATGACAAATTAATACAAATATTTTGACACTCTGCTATGGGTTCCCATACATAGCTACATTGGCCAATGCGCCATTTGTGTAAGTTTACATACAAAAAACTAGAAAAGTTCGACTGCACGCAGTCACAGTCGATGGGTATGCCTTCGCCCTGTTCTTTGCGCCCACTATGTAGGAGCTAACAACCTGATTATATCAACAGTTTAGCCATTCCTAACTGAAGCTATAGCGGTATGACACAAAGTTCATGACCTTTGACCCTTACCCTGAACGTTGACTCCTGTAGACTCCACCAAAATATATTTGTCTTTGGTTTTGAATTTAACCACCAAAATTATATCAACCTGTGAGCACTCCTAATTTGAAGTTATAGCCTGATAAACGAGATTTTGGACAAAGGTCATGACCTT
The DNA here is from genome assembly GCA_001188425.1 of Eucidaris tribuloides. Taxonomy (NCBI): domain Eukaryota; kingdom Metazoa; phylum Echinodermata; class Echinoidea; order Cidaroida; family Cidaridae; genus Eucidaris; species Eucidaris tribuloides. Next base: position 2,655 of record JZLH01S0168515.1, on the reverse strand, counting down.
TTGACCTTGACCTTTACCTTTGTTTTTTTTTTTCGACTCCTGTGACTCTACCAATAATTTGTCTTTTGTTTTTGAATCTAACCACCAAATTACCATCAACAGTGAGCACTCCTAACTGCAAGTTATAGGACCGAAAAACAAGATTTTGGGACAAAGCCCGGTCATTGGGACCTATTGACCCTTGACCTTGACCTCTTGAACTCCCAATGACTCTCACCATAAATATTTGTCTTTTGTTTCTAAACCTACTAACACCAAATTATATCACAGTTGAGCACTTCCTAACTGGAAGTACAGGAAAGGAAAATAGGCATTTTAGGAACAAAGTTCATTGACCTTTGCACCATTTTTGACCCTTGACGGATTTGTCCCCAAATCTAATCAATATCATCCTTGCCTAGTGGTCTACCCTTGGTCCAAGTACCATCAAAAATCCCTCAGCGGTACCTCAGTAATCATTGCTTCACAAGGAACAGTTCGTGAACGCACGGATGTACGGACCCACGCGACGTACGGACGTACGAGCCGTACGACGTACGGACGTACGGTACGGACAAACCCGAAAAACATAATGCCTCCGGCTCCTTACGGGGCGGAGGCATAATAAAACTTTTGACCCATGGGAAATTTCAAAAATTACTGTTACAGGGGTTTACTTTTTCCGTGTCAGTGCATTCCAAGGATATAATCTTTTGATATTGGACACTATTATCGACTTACACCGAGTGCTGTATGTTACATGTACATGTATGCAATAACACTCAGCAACACACACACACACACACACACACACACACACACACACACACACACACACACACACACACACCACACACACACACACACACACACACACACACACAATATAACAAAAACATAAAATGTACATGCTTACTCACACACACACACAAACACACAAAACATAGGACACAGCAAACAAAAGACAAAACACAGACAGACACACACAAACACCACCACACACACACACACACACACACACACCACACACACACCACAACACACACACACACACACACACACACACACATAATGACAGCTAACATACCACATTCATACACACTACATTTAAAAATAGCCTTCAGGTCATGTTTCTATGTTGGGTGTTCAACTAAATGAAACCAGTAACTTGCATGAAGGACTGACTCACCAAACTGCGTTGTCCACAATGAAACCAGGCTACTCCAATAACACACAGAGAGATGTCTCTAGTGGATGGTGGTCATTCGGCAGTGTTAAACATTCCCAATCAGTGCATCACTAGTGTACACTGTACACATCTTCACTCAGAGACTTTTTGGAGCTGACTTCAGATCAGATCTTTGACATTATTTACATGTAGATTAGCACACACAACAATCCCTATCCATTCAAATTCTCTACATCAAAATGGCATTTACAATTGCATTGTATCATAACCAATTACATAGTATTGCATTGTACTTGACAACTAAGACTACTTAAAGCGCCCACTGTCCCGGGTCAACTCAACCACCCAGAAGAGGATGACAACTAACTAGTCCTGCCGAATACAGAAATGCTCGACTCTTGCAGTACCATAGTGTACAGATTTAATGGGAAGAAAACAAATGTCGTATTTCTATTCCACTCTTGTTATGGCAGTTTTCTGTTGCATTATTGCGGGTGTCACTTAGTGCACCTTTTTATGATTTAGTCAAAAAGAGGGCCTTTTCATCCGTGTCATGACAGAGACCTTTAAAAGTTACCTACCAAGTCATTACAGTGAGAAATAATTTGGTGTAAATAACATGGCAGTGCATCGTGGGCGGAGGCAAGCGTCCACCATTCTATTTCATTTCCCGTCGGGTTTACCACGATAGGCATGTCATCATATCGAGCTAGTCTCTTGAAGTAAATTACATCAAACAACACCACTAATTTGAATTATTCTCTCTCTT
>JZLH01S0168511.1:31378-49439 GCA_001188425.1 Eucidaris tribuloides | reverse complement strand
ATCTTGTTCACAAGAAAGTGTGGACGCACGGACGTACGGACCCACGGACGTACGGACGTACGGACGTACGGACGGACAACCCGAAAACATAATGCCTCCGGCTACCTTACGGGGCGGAGGCATAAAAATCCGCGACGTCAAACGTGCACGTGCCGTTCCAAAATTGTCTGATCAGCCGTTAGCCAAAGGTCGTGCGGAGGTTAGCCGTTTAACCAATCAGTGCGCTCCGCTGGTCTTGCGACGATACACATAACCACGATTCGCAGTTGAGCAAAATTGAAACTCACGGAAAGAACAACATTCTGGTAACATGTCGTTATTAGTTTTTCTCATAAAACAACAAATTCATGACGTATGGATCTCAAACTTTCAAAGCACCATTTGTAAGTATTTAACTACCGTTTGGTATTGATAATGAAGGGAAGTAATGGACTTGCACATCCCTGACACAATCTTTAAATTGCGTCTGTGATGACCAGGCCAGTTTCGATAGTTCTGTATAATGGAAACAATTTTACGTACCGTGGCCTTAGATTGTGCTTTTGATTTGCACAACAAACCGTTTTCTCTCAGATTTAATCCAGCTGAAGATAGGTACATAAAAATGCAGTTTTCACAATTTGAAATTCATACGTTGATAAGTTTTGGAAATATGGACGATTAAGCATCTTGGGCCATTGGTCAAGTTGTATTTTGCACCGATAGTCTAATTTTCAGACTCTGGGTGTAGCTTTCACCTTCTGATTTTGAATTTAGTAGAATCAGGTCTAGCAGTAAGACTAGATTAACGGCTGTGTGAAATTCAAATTCAGTGACTGACGCGTGGCTCACTGAATTTGACGGTACGTCGCGCGCATTCTGTTTGAAGTTTTCAGCGCTTATATGACATTTCAGTCCTAAAGCTTTTGTCGGAGGTGAAGATTTATGTGAATCTTTAGATGATATACATGGTGGCCCAGAGAGAATGCTACACATACGATCGTTAAATTCTTCGACATCATGAACAAAATGCCATCAATTGTTATTTCATTTGTTAGAACATTCTTTTTCCGACAAAATGATACCATGATGATTGATCCTAGCGCCATTTTTCTGAGGCAATGTAATTTCCGAAATTTGTTTCTTTCTCAATTCCAGCGAACCTGGGAACACCAAAATATTCTCACGTAACAGCATGCCATAGAATAAACGGGGAGACAGACGACTGGAATGTCTCGCTTTGATACGGAAGACAATGGTAAGGTATGGCTTACATTGTCATTACACCTGGATAGTGTAGCCCATTCAATGGCAAGTCCTTACGCGAAAATATTTCGGTGTTCTGATGATCGCTGGAGTTGAAAAAGTAGCAAATTTAGGAAATTACATTGCCTCAGATAAATAGCCCTACAATCCAAACGCCTTAATCAAAATCAATGATCATGGTATCATTTTGTTGGAAAAAGAATGTTCTAACCCATGAAATAATCACTAATAACATTTTGTGGATGATGTTGAAGAAATTAACGATTCTTTTTGGGCCACGCTGTATACATTTAGCTTTTTTTGGTCGATAAGTTCATTTCGGGATGTGAAAATCATGAACACAATCTTTAAGACACATAAAATGCAACGTCATTATTTTGCTGGTCCTGGGATAGAAAGTACTCAACTCTCAATCGATCAACTATTATTTGTCATTGCTTTTTTAAAGCAGAACCAGCAGACCGAGTGTTAAATGTCATTTACAAATAAAGACAAAAAGGTTACTTGCAGTGCCTATACGCGTCCATGTGTCACGTGAGACCACCGTTACTTCTCGTGATTGAACACAAAGATTCCCAAAATGTCTTAGATTGAATTTTTCCGGAGTGTGTTTAATGTATTGATCGTTGCATTAGTAGGCCGTAATTCAATATCGCACATTGTCTTTGAGCAAATGGCTGCTAAAGACGCTTTGGATAATGTAACTGGATGATACAAAATGATACAAAAAGACGAAGCGGCATTTGTAAATGCTGGAAAAAGTCCCTCGCCAAAATCCTCGACATTTAGATTTAATAATACTCCGATACGACATTTACCTATTCATATAATCACGCTCGTTTGCTGTTCATTTTTCGCACTGACAAGGCAAACATTGTGTTCGATTGGCGGGAAAATGTCGATCATTTTTTTGTGGTAATGTCGAAATGCATGGATTGCTCTGAAAGACAGCGAACGGGCGTTGTACGCCTGGCGGCTAAACGAAGACAAAACAGTAAAAATACTTTCTAGACACACTGGGACACACCCACGTCTTTGCTCTACAACATCGCTCATTAATGGTTCAATAATTTTTCTTTTGTAGGATACGCTAATCGCAAACGTGCGTTTATAAAACAATTACCTCTTTTAACCGATCCACTTCTGACATACCAGACAGAGTTAAGATTGTGTCTCGCCCACTTGCAACAAATCAAAGTGCACATTTTTTTTCTCGTGCAGGGGCTATGAATGAAACAGAATCTGAAAATTGTCTGTAGAATCGTAACAAAACGCTGCCTCTAAAAATATCAATGACCAAAGCACGGTTGCATTCAGAGTAACGTGTGTATGTCACTGGAGAGTCTTGCAGGTTAAGTTTTAACATTATAACCTGAAATCATATATAGGCAAAGTCAGTATTTCTCGAAGGGGGCGTTTTACATGTATGCCGGGGCAGCGCCAGGGTGAAATCTTGATAGGGGTAGGGCGAGGAGTAATCTGTTTCATGGCCAAACCACGGCTAAAACAGCAACTCGACAAGAAACCAAAAGCTCGTTAGGTCTGCCGAAAACCGGTTTCATAGCCAAATCATTTCATATTGGGCCCTTAAATTTGATAAACACGTCAGTGCTTATTGAAAGGTCCTGTATTTTCAAATGTTTTTCAATTATTTTGACTTAAAGGTTATAGCTTTTTTCTGTTATTAATGCTTGCATTTGTTTGAAATAATTCATGCTATATTTACGTTGTTAATTTTAATTTCATTATCAGAATTAAAGAAATAAACAAATTTGATAATATGAGAGATCAACTACACTCATGCTCAAAATCATGGAATATTTTAGAGACATTTTAGAAGTTGCCACTTTTCCGTGAACGGTACATCTGGGATCAATATTTACTCACCCCAGGTGAAACAATTATAATCTAAGTATTTCAGGAATGCTGAGCATTTTGTCGCGTCCGACTCGACGCTAAAACCAGTGTTTATAAAAGGCGGTATTCAGAGTTGTTGTTGAGTCACGTGGTGGTTACACGCGTTATTAGACTTGTAACAGACAATTCTGATGTTAATCTAATGATGAGTGACATTGGATAAAAATGTATCAGTTTTTTGTGTTGTTTTATTAATTACTTTAATTTAATACTTTTTTCATGATTTTTTGTGAATTTAAAAATAATAAATTTATAATTGTTATTGCGCTCAAACGTATTTAAGTTTTTACTTTTGTCATCATATGAAATCCAAAAAATTGCTTCACATACTGCGTTTTTTGTGAAATAAACAATCGTCTTGGAAATTTTGGACGATATAGGAGAAAGAACTTAAGTTTCTACAAAATATTCCATAATTATGAGCATGAGTGTATTTATCGGCTCCTGGTGGGGTTTTTGTTCCAGGGAGGATCATAAGCTGCACAGGATTTGCCGTCTCTTGTCAGTCATGTGTCCATTGCTCCATGAGATTGAAGTCGGAGTCTAGGAGTGAAGCTGCTTGGAGGCTAAAAGGCCGACGAGATCGTAGAAGTTGGCGGCCAAGGTTTTGAGCTGTTACAATGCGGGCATGCAGGAGTTGAGAGGTGTCTTGTAACTTCTTGATAAGGCTTGACAAAGTCATGTGGTGTTGCATGCGAAGAGCAGGAGTAGCGATTCCGGAGAGGACAGGAAGATAGTTCACTGGGGTTGGTCGTAGGCATCCAGTCACTGCCTTTACTCTTGGGACCGTGATTCTTGGTACAAGTACAAACTTTTTCATTTTTCGATGCACGAAGCTTATTTTTCATTCATAAAATAAGGCGGACGCGTAATGCCGTAGTAAGAAATTTTGAGTTGCTAGATTCGTATTAAATGTCATATCAGTGTTCGCTTATACTTACCATTCACCTCTTTTCCTGACACGGTTCATGTTGATTAAATTTCATCTATTTGTGAGTCAGGTATAACGTCATCATAATTGTCAGTCTTAAAATGATCCGGGCGTTCAATCCAAAATTTAATTCGATCAACGTCATCGTACTATATCGTATGTGGTTGACGTCTCATATTTGCAGTATTTTGGTGAAAATCATTCTATATTTCGAACGCAAGTACGAATGCCCCATCTCCCCCAAAATATCAACGACACACATAAAAGCAAACTCGTGATATATCAATGGGATCACTGCGAGCTAAACTTCTAGACACCCCAATAAACATCACTCGCCTTCCTACTTATGGAAGGTGTTCCCGTAAAATACTTTCTTGTTGCCATGGTGACGGAGGCTCTATTGGGGCACGGAGATACCACCTGCCACCGAACTATAGCCCGTTTATAGTATATTGACCATTAAACGCGTAATTTAGCACGAGAGACATGAAAGAGACAGATAAAATGAATGAGAACAAAAGAGCAGAGAGGGGGATGAGAAAAATAGATGGCGGGAAAAAAATGAGAAAAAATCGACCGGAACCCTTTTGGAATCAGTCAATCTTTACGTCGTGCTACATGTTGCTCCCATGAGACGGTTTGCGCGAACAGGGCGGCTAGAGGCGTGAATCGCGTGGGAATCGTCGACTTCAACTGATTGTCGATTACACATATTGACTTTAACATCCATATTTGTCTGCAGCTCTTCTTTCATCGACTACGACAAGAAAATGGCGTAAAAATGTAAAGTTTAGGTGGTTATTAGGAAAATAACCATTCAACGATTTTCCTATACCAACATTATCTGTTAAATCGTAAAATTTCGCAAGCAAAATCTCGAGGCGCAAAGCGACTGAACTTGACATGAGGATGCGACGTGTAAGTATTGAGTTCTGAATCAGTGCCGTATACAGTGCGTCTCAAAAAAAATTGTGCAAGAGAAACGCGCCCACTTTTGGCACTTAGAAAATACTCTTATGACATGATGTTAACATCAATGTCAAAAGCATAGTCTTAGCTTTTAAATACCAATACTTCTGTTCTATTTGCTTGTTTTAATCTTGAGATATGTATTTTTAAATACGAAAGGTTGAAATCACAATTGTGCAACTTCTACTACAGTTCATATGAAAGTGGCACAATTGTGATTTCACCATTCTTTTGTTTACAACATATCTCAAGATTAAAAAAAGCAAATTGAACAAAACAAACGGCATTTGAAAGCTAAGACTATGTCCTTGACGATGATTTGAGCGTCGTGTCACAATAAGTATTTCTCATTCGCAAAGAGGGCGCTTTTTACTTGCACAATTTTTTGAGACATATACTGCAGCAGGTCTCAAAAATTGTACAAGTGAAAAGCGCCCTCTTTTACATTTAGAAAATACTTCTGTAACAAGTGCTTGCGTCACCTTCAAGGGCAAAATCTTGGCGCCAATATTCGCGACGAGATTTGCGATTTCGCAGAGGTAGTCGTGAATATTCTCGCCAATATTCACGACTAAATTTGCGATATTGCACGTTTAGTCGCGACTTTCTTCGTCAATATTCACGACTAACTCTGGTAAATCGCAAGTCTCGTCGTGAATATTGGCGCCAATATTCACGACGAATATTGGCGAAGAAATTCGCGATTAAATGTGCAATATCGCAGATTTAGTCGTGAATATTGGCGAGAATATTCACGACTAACTCTGCGAAATCGCAAATCTCGTCGCGAATATTGGCGCCAATATTCACGACGAATATTGGCGAAGATATTCGCGACTAAATGTGCAATATCGCAGATTTAGTCGTGAATATTGGCGAGAATATTCACGACTAACTCTGCGAAATCGCAAATCTCGTCGCGAATATTGGCGCCAATATTCACGACGAATATTGGCGAAGATATTCGCGACTAAATGTGCGATATCGCAGATTTAGTCGCAAATATTGGCGAGGATATTCACGATTTGCGATGTCCCTTCAGGGCCACCATATAAAACACCCTCCTTTTGAATGAAAAGTGGGATGTTTGGGGGTGTTAACGCCCCAAAACACCCCCCCCCCCCAACCGATACGCGTATGCATACAATGAACTCAGAGGAGTGAGAACCGAAGCACCCTCTCCCCACTAAAAATTAAATTGCTTGATTTACATACGGGCGTTAAATGTAAATGATTATGATTATAACTCATTTTTGTATATAGCAAATCAGTATCATGATAATAATGATCGAGATTTTGTTGAAAGATTTCATGAAAATACGCCGGAAACGGACACTTTGATGTTGCAACAGATGGATCTGTGGTTTCGTAACTGCATAGAATTGTGTAAGGGCGACATCCACTATAGAACCACACTGTTACAGGCAGAGCGTCTCTTTTGCCCGATTAAAATTTAACATTGTGCAAATACACTGGTATATAAAAGAAAATGCTATCGAATAAACTTTAGTAACGTGTAGCAGCTAGAAACGCAGTTTTAGTGGAATTATAGTAAACATTAGACTTCGATATGATTTTCTTTCTTTTTCGTCTGTAGTGACAAAAATTCTACTTGTAGTTCTAGTCAATCTTAGACAGTGCATGCAGGTCTTTTTTTACCTCAATAGACAGAGCCACTGTGAGCTAAATACAATAGGTTGTAAACGTAGATTACCCGGCATTTCTTTGGTGCATGACACATGCCAACACAGAAGTAGGTCAGCCGTCTGGTATTACATAAGTACTGTAATAGGCCTGAAGTGAGAATTTGAAACTGTGTGCTTAGAACTTACACTACACTAGTGTTTTTTGCTCATTTTTCAAAATCTAGATAATTTCTGATCTTCTGATTTCACATGCTAATCCTTTAAAAATGGCAGAAGGACATGAATAATGTTTCGCTGTGTTATGGGGGTTGCAATTAAGATTTCCTATCTTTACTAGTGGCTTTTCAATACCTGGACATACATGTACACAGTGATGTCAAATTGATGAATTTTAGTGTTTACAAATACAGGAACAGTTTCATGACCTCGATAATGAAAATAATCAAACGTCTGTTTTGTACTCATGATAATTTAATGAAAATTATTTGAGTCCCCCCCCCCCCTCCTTCCTCCTCGGAATGGGGTACATGGGTTTGTTTCGACAAGGATGTACACATTAAAAAATAAAGGTGCGTAAAAGGTGCAACTTTGCGGAAATGGGTGCAGAGCAGTTTCTGCCGCGGTATTCGAGCAAATCTGCACCTTTCATGGCTGAGCTCTCGCCCCACTCCATCATGTTTGCAAGTTTGCACCTTTTAGGTGCAAGATCGCACCTTTTATGGTGCAAGATTGCACCTTATAGGAGCAAGTTTTTGCACCTTTCGGGTGCAAGTTTTCTCCTTTTGGGTGCACGTTTGCACCTTTGAGGTGCAATTTTGCACCTGAAAGGTGCACGTTTTGCCTCCAAAAGACCACTTTCATAATGTATTCAAATTTATGGATGTCTTGTCTTCCAAAGCCTGGTGTTGAGCTATTTCTTTCACCTGTTTCTATGAATACAATTTCAATACTGAAAATGCAACTTGCATACATTACACCATTTTCTATGATGGACAAGCTCAGATAAGCTTTCCGGTTGTCAAGAACAACCTTTGTTTAAAAGGTATGCATGTAATTTGAATATATTACGAAAACGGCCTATAGGTCCCAGTTTGCACCTGAATAGGATGAAAATAATGCACCTTCGGCATCAACACTGTATAATTATGTGAAAACAATCACCTTCACGGCCAGCGTGTTGGCCAGGTTGGTAAGGCGTCTGCCTCACGAGCAGAAGGTCGCAGGTTCGAGCCCCGGTAAGGTCATATTTGTACGAGTTTTTAAATATTTGTAAATGTTAATTAATAAAGTGTATTATATTGTAAATACTACAAATAGCACTGGAATGAACGTAAATTGCGGTTCACACACAAAAACACACAGTTTGCAAGAAAAAGAAGAATACTTTTTCATTTTATATGTTGCAACTTTGCACCTTTCGGGTGCAACTTTGTACTTTTCAGAAAGGTGCTTGCACCTTTCCGAAAGGTGCAAAGTTGCACTTTTAATGGTGCTCCCAGTGTGACACTTGTCTGCACCTTTAAAGGTGCAAAGTTGAGCCTATTTTTCTTAGTGTGTATTAGTGCCATACTTCCAAACCCGCGTTTTATGGTTTTACTGATAATTAGGGATCTTCATCCAAATAACAGGTTTTTTTTTTTTACATTAGTTGACCATTTCTTATATTTCTTTTAATTGTATATGTGAATTTTTTTAATTTAGTATACAAATATACCAAGCTGTGAGAAAGTATAGTGGAAATTATCTATCTGAGGAGGGACTGGCATAGTAATATTTTTCCGAGGGGCGAAGCCCCGAGGAAATATACCGCCAGTCCCTCCGAAGATAGATAATTTCACTATACTTTCGAACGTAATGCTTGGTATACCGCCAGTCCCTCCGAAGATAGATAATTTCACTATACTTTGCTTGGTATACCGCCAGTCCCTCCGAAGATAGATAATTTCACTATACTTTCGAACTTAATGCTTGGTATATTTCGTCGGCGGTCATCCGAACCGTCGTATGTCTATACGACGGTGCGAAATGTGATTTCGAGAAAATCGAGTCTAAATCGAACCATATATTACCACTGCCCATGCAAAGCTATTACAGATATTCATTACCTAGAAAAATGTATGACAGGAAGGCCAAGGATCTCTTCTGAAAAGCAGTGTCTTTATTTTCACTTAAAACAAAGAATTGGAGGAGAAATCTCAAAAGAGCTAGATGCATGTATTTCCGGTTTCATTGCTCATGATTTCCCCTGTACAAAAAACCCATAGCCACTTTTACACTCCTGACCGCAATTTGGATGCGCGCGGTCAAGCAAACTGTCATATGTGTTATTTACACGCAAAGTCAATGCCCACACATACGACAATTTGCTGACCGCGCGTATCATACGCGAGGTCAAACAAACCGTCGCATGTCTACGCGCTGTATACTGTTTCAATGGGAAAAGCGCAATTTTTACAAAATTGATATGTCCTTACATTAAAAACACCTCAATATCTTGAAAATTAAAAGTTTTTATATCACGGACCTTTCTCCAGATATAGAATGAGTAAAAAAACTCAAAATCGATATTTTGACCCCAGATGGACATATACGACGGTTCGGATGATCGTCGACGATTTGTTTTATATCCCTCCCACTTAGTAAAATTGAAAAAAAAATAATGTTAATCGAACTCTAAAGAGTAGTGCTATTAATGAGTATTATCGCAGTCTGCTTCCGAAACGGAAAAGTTTCTACGCAACTGAGCAATTTGCTGTGCAGTGCAGTATGTGCACAGCCCGCACACGTTGCCTGCGGGCTGGCGCAGTAAGCCGCAGCCGTACGCGATGCGAGTTATTTTTTATTTTTTGGATTCATAAATCGGCGATAATCCGAAGGGTCAACATGAAATCTTCATTGTAACACCAATGAAATGTTAAAAATAACATTAAAATAAAAAATAACATGGTAATTAGTATACTAAAATTGTCATTTTGAGTTTTGCGGCGAATGAGACGCCATTTTGATTTCGGGTTATGAGCATGCGCAGTATGCACAGTGCTGCCGAGACAACAATACACTGTAGTGAAAAATATACGGAGCTGTGGCGAGGAATTTTAATTTCTAGTGAAATTATATATCGTATTAGCATCAATCAACCAATTGCGATTTAGAAAATGTTCATGAATATTCATAGAGGGATATAATACATAATATACATTATGTTTCTTTTATACACACGCAAACACATTAACACACAAACAGACACACACGCATACATGAACACATAATACACGTACACTCACAAACATCCGTTACAATACTTTTAAACGATACTTGTGCAGTTATGCTAATTGTTTTCATAATCAATGAAGAATTTTGCATTTTTTGGGATCAACCCTGTCACGGTTTTGATTTGAAAATTATTGAATATACTTAACTCCTACCATACAGTAGCTTTCCAGCTCAAATGTATGATACATAATTATGGTAATACATCATATACATGTAATAAGTGTGATTACACGTTATTTCGTTACACTTAAAGCATGTCTAATTTAATTACCAATCACATCCCATGGAAATGAATTACGGTATCTATCGCACCGTAACTATTGCCCGTGTAAAAATTTACCTCAAAATTTAAATAATCTGTTCCTCCCGGACACGGAGTGAACAGTTGTCAACCTAACTTTACAGATCACATCATAGCATCGCCTTGTCAACAAATTAGCAAACATGATCTCACCATTTAATAACGAAAGAACTTAAAAAAGGTTCGTAAAGAGGAGCGCATCTGCATAATACTAAATTCTTTGGTGTCATTTATCTATTGTAGCTTAGCGGGGGGGGGGGGGCGGGGGGGGGGGGGGGGGGGGGCAGGAGGGGGGGGGGTGGGGGGGGGGGGGTGGGGGGCGGGGGGGGGGGGGTGGGGGGGGGGGGGGGCGGGGGGGGCGGGGGGGGGGGGGGGGTGGTGGGGGGGGCGGGTGGGGGGTGGGGGGGGGGGGGGGTGGGGGGGGTGGGCGGGGGGGGGGGGCGGGGCCGGGGGGGGGGGGGGTGGGGGGGGGGGGGGGCCGGGGGGGGTTTGGGGGGGTGTGGGGGGCGTGGGTGGGTCCTTGTTACCAACTCACATTTAATAAATTTCAGGAAGTAAAAGTAACATTACATTATTCACTTCCCACAAATAGATTATCTTATCTCTTATGTGGTTAGTCTTTTTGAGATACATTTTGACATTTACAGATGCCAAAACAAATCATTAATTGTTTTCCATTCTTTGTCAAACAACTGTGGAACTGATCTCATTTATTTCACTCAAAATAAGAAAAAAGGTTTAAAAAACGACTGGCAAATCCGCATAAGTACTTAATTCATTGGTTGATCATTATCTATGGTATCTTGCCTATGACGCAACTCACATATTGAAATGCTAATTCAGAGAGTAAAAATAACATCTACATTATCTTGAAATTGGAATACCTTATCTTTTATCGGTTAGTCTTTTATATACATTTGACATTGGAAGTTACATAATTGCCTCTCCACACAAACATAAAGAAAGAATAGTCCAATCCTCTGAACAAAAAAGATTTTATCTTTTGTAATCCCCGTGAAGATTACACTTGTAAATATTACTAAATAAATTTTTTTATTTTATTCAACATCATTATATACTATCTCAACTATATAATTTTCTCTCATGTAAATTATCTTATTGATTGTGTACTACACAGTATGTAGTATATACCATGACTATGTATTATATTTGCTAGATGTATGGTGTATTATAGTGTATGTGTGTATGTGTGTATGGTATGTATTAATGCTATGTATGTATGTATTATATCTCATCTATATCTAATCTACTATCTTTTTTTGACATTTTCTGTCTGTCCGTCCGTCTGTATGTTTTGGGGTGTGTTTGTGTAGATCACACACATCTCCAAACGCGCTGCAATATACATTTACATAACTGAAGCATGATGTTCGTTGGCACGGAACCGCGTGTAATATCACATACATATAAAAGGCAATCTTTACTTTTCGCCATATAACACAGGAGACATTCTAAGCTGGCACGTCTTTATTTTCTTTCTATACATTCTCTATTGATTCGAGCGCTCGGCTATATTTTGCATTACTTTCAAATATTTTTCAATCTCGACTATTATCCTAATTCCGCCAATCCCAGCCGACCGAATACTATATTATTTCTAATATTCCTGCATCATATACTTACCACGCGAAGAGGAGTACCTGTTTGCCGAGACCGAGGGTAAACAATTGTATTTAACTTGTTCTGCTCGTCATTATCGTGTGCCAATGGAAAGAATAGTTTCATCATTCATACATATGGGAAAGAAAAAAGATATTCAATCTATAATTCTTCTAAACAAAACAATCCGAAATATTCGAGTACGCCTGTCAAAAATGCTCACATAAAACAAAGTCTTAACTCGGTCATAACAGTCCATAAAGGCATAGCGTTCTCACCCTGACGCAAGTTGTTTAAATAAACACAAAAAATGAGAGAATTGGCGAAAATTCACCACAAAGAACAACAATTATAAGTTTCAAATTTTCAAATTGTGACGCAATTCGAGCAGCTCCGCAATAGTATGTATAAAATTATTATCAATCATTTCTTAATGTCTTGAAACTGTATCTTTATTCATAAAAGCCTATATGAATAAATTTTCGAATAATAACTAAATTGCACAGTTAAAAATAATTTTCAAATCTTCTGAGAAAACGCACATTTTATTGAATTATTCACATGACACTATGGGGACTGCTCTGCATGTGACGTCACAAATTTAAATACTTTAAAAATTTCATAACTCTGTTATTCTTGATGTATTTCCGGCTCAACTTCGATAATATTGGCTATCATTGTTCCGCTTTATAAACTCATACTTTACATCAGGGTTAATCTTGCCTTTAAATAAAGTTCCTTTTTTTGAAAACCTAGACCCATAGGTCGTTTCGTCCTCGGGACACATCACAGTTTTCTCTACTGGCTTTCTGTCTGGCCTGAGTCTTGCCTGCTCCATGAATATTTAATCGTCGCCGTCTGCGAAGAGTAGCAAATCCTCTAATGCAAAGGCGTTAAACAGTAAATTGCCATCTAAGTTAAAGCCCATGGGCTTATTCATGTTTTCGCCTTACGTACTGATAGAAGATCTAAAAATCACAATACTTATTTAGTGATATAACAATTTTCACTTAACAACACATTACTGTAACGCCCTTCTGCTTAAGCATTTGCTACGACCTCTGCCAGCCGGGCGACGTTATTCGTTTAAACAATGTTTTGTTTCTGGTTTTTGATGGCTCCTTCCTCTTCCTCGATCTTTCCCATCTATTATTAACTAAAAGGAATTGTACAAAACATTTCAGAATTTCTTTATGAATATCAAACAATCGCAATATATACAAGGTAATAACTCATAAAATATGAAATATTATAGCATCCTCTGTTAATCAATCCAATTACCATTAAATGATAAGAGTTTTCTATTACTTCTGGTATACATCTATTGGTCTCATTAACTAATCTGCTACCAGACAAACGATTTGCCCATTAAATAATACATTTTAAACATCGTCCTTTGTTCTTCAAAGGATCTATAACTAACTTAACGAATAACATTAATATAGTTCCTAGAATTGCCGAATAGGTCGGCTCAGCAAAATAATCCCAGTTCATTCATTCGAAAAGAATGTGATTTACATGCATCGGAATTAAAGAACAGCGTCTTGAAAATCATCATCCTTATTTATTCGCTGATATACTCTCTATTTACGCAAGACATGTGATCACATATACCAAACTGAAGCTTACATAAATTTAATCTAAAACAATACAATAGCTCAGCAAATGGTGAAACAATATCATAATATTTAATCTTCATTCATATACTAATATTTTTTTTCCATTCATCCACCGCAAAACAAATATTGAATACGTAAAGATTATCAAGCCCTTCCTCCCCATTTATGAAAATACATTACACAATCAACATAAAATATACAGATTTACCATCAAATTGAATCAATATCACACCATGCATCAATAAAATATATTGTCCATTTTTAGATAAAGATTATTTCTTAATTTGAATCAAATAACTTATTGATTCCTAAAACTACAATAATCATTAACTGACGCAAGTAATCGCAAACTAATGTCATCACATCTAATGGACATATAAACTCCATCTCTGTACGAATAGGATCATAAATTATAAATCAAATTGCCTAATACTTAAAACGTTTTCCAAAAGCAATTGACTTAAAAACAATAAGTAACCATTCGTTCTTTTTTAATGTCTAACATATTATTTCATACGTACTTCAACAATACAATAGGGCATTCCAACCCACCTGTATGATTCGAAAGGCTGCCGCACCTGCGTACATAATGGCAAAATAATCCTCTTTCTCCTGCAGTAAGACCCGCGGGCCGGCCATCTGAAGCGTATTCTTCTCCTTGAAGCTTTTGTAACCAATAAACTATTAATATGCCTTCCTGAAAAGGACACTCACCTTTGTCCCCTTACTCCTTTTCAACACACGTAATTCGCGCTGCTGTTTCCCTCTTTCTATTTAAAATGCGACTTGTTTCACACATGTCATTTTCTCTTTCGCGAAATACTTCATTCATGCATAATTTACAGTCCTCTTTCACAAGACAGCACAAACATACACTAACCCCGCTCAACACATCCACACACAAATACCAGTCACACTACACACACACACACACACACAACCATCACACGCAACTTACACACACGTTCTGTCTTTTCGAGCCACACACACACACACACCACACAGCACCACAACACACACAACACACGACACACCACCATTACACTGCACCATTAAACCGCAATACATCCATTTCCACATATTGAATTTTTTACACGACAAGCGATGACACAACACATATGGAACCATCACGAACCGATGACAGTACTGGAATTTTTAAACGAGACATGACAGAGACCTTGACCTAGAACTACCCCATATGTCAAAAGCATGTAATTGGACTATCGCCAAAGTCTGGAACCGATGACGTCATCGTTTTGGGTTGTCATCGTTGTACAGTAACATTTCATTCGTTAATGTCATCGTTTCTATGTTCACGAGTACAAACACCACCATTCACACACACACACACAACACACACACACACCACACACAGCACACACGTAGCCATATCCTCCCACACACATGCTACCAAACAAATAGGATATTCACTAACAGAAACTACTTCAATTGTTTTCAGGAAGCGTCATTGGAGAAAAGAAGGTAATTTTGCATGCTTGATTACAAAGATCGTGGACATCCAAACTACAAGTACTAGTATAATTTATTGTACCCTTTTTCATATCCTTATCTAAACATCTTTTAATGCGAACTCCGATGACTGCGTACACAAACAGCAACCATGTGAAACTGAGATTTTACTCATAAAAAAGTCAAAATAATTCGCCATATAAAAACTAAAAGACTAGATATCATACTTAAGTCTTAAATTTAATTCTGATTATAACCCCCTTTTAGGTTGAATAAGGAGTATACGGACTCTGTACAAACACCTGACTTTATAAATTCTGGCTCATTTTCTGCTGCGAGATTCAGTCATATTATAATCTTAAATTGTGTTCATAAATTTTGTGAATTTACTACTACCACTGAACCTGAGGGTAACCAAAAGGTTAATATATCGAAAAATTAAAACATAATCTTTTTCCTTTTTTAAAAAATAAACCTTTTTCCGATCTATGAATCACGAAAGCTGATTTGCTATCATTTGTATTGCGGAATTTGTCGGGCATTTATGATCTGGCGAATTCCTGTTTATGAAATAACACTTGGTAGCTCTTATGAAAAATATGTCTTCCGTCCATGGCCAATTCCACCCATGAGGGAAAGGGTACATCCGTAATTGTTTCTACTCTCGAATTAAAAATAGAGAATCTCACCTCCTGTTAGAGCAGTGAAGCAATTTTCGACTGCGTGTGAAATGAATCATAAAAACCCGCGATGAAATTAACCAGGTTTCCACTCCCAAATTGAGTGACATTCACTCCAAATTAGAGTAATTTCTCTCTGAAATTGCTAGAATGATTTCACTCGCCTGGATGAATTGACTCCTACTTGGATTGGATTAACTCGAATTAGAATAATTTCACTACGAATGGAGGATTCACTCTGAATTCGAGTGGACTCCACTCTGATTATGACGTGGCGTGTACTCGAATTGGAATGATCACTCCTAATTGGATGGTTTCACTCCGACTTGAGTGAATCTCATATCAAATGGATGATCACTCCATTTAGGAGTGAATTTTTTATGGTTTTTTATCCTCACTTAATAACAATTTTCACCACTAAACGAAGTGACCTCAAAATAAACCTTCGTGGGCGTAAGATTAGAATAAAGTCATTTCTTTTCGAGCAAAACCAAAAAATCCAATTTACGAGTGAAATACACCCTAATTTAGTAATACATTACTCGTTTTTTTCCACTTTTACTAAAGTCAACAATATTTGATCTTACAGAGTTGAGCAATTTACTCTCTTTACATTACTAGAGAAACCATATGTGTAATGAAATTACTGGTAAACATCTTGTCAGTGTATGCGGCGTCGACCAATGATTTGGGGTAAAAGCAAAACTGTCCAAAAACTTCGTTTTAATGTATTTCTAGCCATTGTTTACTGGTTATGTAGTGCTTTCGTAAATGCTTATTAAAAGAATAGATTTGCATGCATATTAAACATTTAATTGTTCAAATTATTCTGGGGGAGTGAAGCAAATCGATATTTTCCCTCCACCCCCCATATTTCAATTGGTGGGCAATCGGCCCCCTACTCCCTCCAGATCGACGCTCTGTTCCATGAATACATGTAAATAGCTTAACACGGCCCCGGATATTAGCGTAATTTCCGTGAATTTGAATTGAAATAAATTTAACCGACACCTCATCTGGCTCTGATCTCACTGTAATCAGAAAAAGGGATCAATCTGCGTAAGGTTTTTAAACATAACGACGAATTATCATTCCCTATCATTGTTCCAACCGGGTAAAGAAACACTCCGGTAATTAAAATACTAGAGAGCTGATGATGATAAGATAGACAATAAAGATAGGTAGTATGTAAATAGATAGACAGATATTATAGACAGATAGATAGATAGATTAAGAGATAATAGAAATAGATAATAGATAGCATAGATGATTAGATAATAGATAGACAGACAGATAGTAGTAATTAGATCAATAACTAGATTGATTAATAGCTAACAGATAAATAGATAGAAAAAAGCAAAGATAATTGAATGATAGATAGACAATAAATAATGGAAAGATATGATTAGATAAGGATAGATAGATAGAAGATAGATAGATAGATAGATAAATGTGTACATATATGAATAATAGTAGATAATCAATAATAGTTAGAATAGATAGATAGAATATAGAATAATAGATAGGTATATAACTTAGAGATAGATAATAGATACAGCATACATACATACATACATACATACATAGATCGAGTAATTTAAACAATGTTACATGATAGATAGATAGAGCAGATAGATAGATAATAAACATAATACGATAGTAGTTAGGTAGTAATGATAATCATATACATTAGAAATAGATAGATAGACTACGATAGCTAGAAAGATAGATAGATAGATAGAAGATAGATAGATAGGTAAGTAAAATAGATATATACATTAAGAAAGTACGATTAATATATTATGATAATAGATAGTATAATAGAACGATAAATAGATCATTGAAAGATTTATGATAATAATAGAAGATATATATATAGATAGAGATAGACAGATAGATAGATAAAATTGTGTAATATATTAATAAAGATATATCAATAATGGTTAGGATTAGATAATAGCATAGATAGAATAAATAGATAGATAATAGATAAACTAAGATAAATAATAGACAAAGATATATATAAATATATACATTTGATTAATAATGATATTGGTAAAATAGAAAGATAGGATATACCTAAAAAAGATCGGTATTTTTATGAACGGAATATATCTTTAGACGTTTCATAACATTAATGAATCTGATGAATTAAAAGATTCCTTTTTACCTAGCCATAATTGTTCGAAACACCTATAAATATTTTCCTTTTCCACCCATATATCTTTTTATGCCTTCCGCCACATTGCCGAGGCATCATGTTTTCGGTTTCCGTCCGTGCGTCGTCGTCCGTCCTCCGTCCGTTACGATCTCGTCCGCGATCAACTTGAAACCCCCAATCGATTTGAGCTAAGCTATGACCAAGTATTACTATAAAGCCACCAAGACTG
>JZLH01S0168511.1:6377-31353 GCA_001188425.1 Eucidaris tribuloides | reverse complement strand
TGTTGATTGATGCTAATACGATATATAATTTTCACTAATGAAATTAAATTCCTTCGCACGCTCCGTTATTTTATCACTACATTGGTATTGTTGTCTCGGCAGCACTTACTGGCATGACTTTGCACTAACCCGAACCAAATATTGGGTTCTCATTCGCCCGCAAACTCAAATGACATTTTAGTATACTAATTACCATGTTATTTTTTATTTTAATGTTATTTTTAACATTTTATTGGTGTTACAATGTTTTAATATTCATGTGACCTTCGGTTATCGCCGATTTATGAATCCAAAAAAATAACTTCGCATCCGGGCCGCCCCTACGGATGCGCTTACTGGCGCCAGCGCAGGCAAGTGTGCGGCTGTGACTACTGCCCTGCACGCAATTGCTCAGTGCGTAGAACTTTTCCGTTTCGGAAGCAGACTGCGATAATATATAATAGCACTATCTTTAGGAGTATCGATTAACATTATTTTTTTTTCATATTTATAAGTGGGAGGGACTATAAACAAATGTCGCGATCATCGAACCGTCGTATATGTCATCTGGGTCAAAATATCTATTTGAGTTTTTTTACTATTCTATATCTGGCAGAAATGGTCGTGATATAAAAACTTTTAATTTTCAAGCATATTGAGGGGTGTTTTTATGTAAGGACATTGCAATTTTGTAAAAAATTGCCGCTTTTCCATTGAAACGTATACAGCGCGTGACATGCGACGAGTTTGTTTTGACTCGCGTATTGATGATACGCGCGGTCAGGCAATTGATGTACGTATGTGTGGAATTGACTTGCGTGTAAAAACACATATGCAGTTTGCTTGACGCGCGCATCAAATTGCGGTCAGGAGTGTAAAAGTGGCTATTGGTTTTTTGTACAGGGGGAATCATGAGCCATGAACCGGAAATACTGGCATCTAGCTCTTTTGAGATTTTCTGCTCCAAATTCTTGTTTTAGTTGAAATAAAAGACACTGCTTTTCAGAAGTATCTTTTGGCTTCCTGTCATAATTTTTTACGGTAATGATATCTGTATAGCTTTTGCATGGGCCGTGGTAAATATATGGCCTTCGATTTAGATCGATTTTCTCGAATATACATGTTCGCACGTGTATAGACATACGGACGGTTCGGATGACCGCCGAGAACTATACCAAGCATTAAGTTCGAAAGTTAGTGAATTAGTCTATCTTCGGAGGGACTGGCGAGCTATACAAGCATTAAAGTTCGAAAGTATAGTGAATTTTATCTTCGGAGGGGATGGCGGTATATTTCTCGGGGCTTCGCCCTCGGAATATTACTTATGCCAAGTCCCTCCTCAGATCAGATAAATTTCATAAACACTATACTTTTCACGTTGGTTACTATTTGTATTCTAAATTAAAAATTAAATATACAATAGAATATAAGAAATGGTCACTAATGCTAAAAAAAAAAAACCTGTTTTTGCGTGAAGATCCCTAATTAATCAGTAAAACATAAAATTGACGCGGTGGTGAAGTATGGCCACTATACACACTAGAAAATTGAGGCCTCACTTTGCACTTTAAAGGTGCAGACAGTGTCACTGAGGCACCATTAAAGTGCATTTGCACTTCGGAAGGTCAGACACTCTGAATCAGTTACAAAAGTTGACCGGAAAGGTGCAAGTTGCACATATGTAAATGAAAGTTTTTTCTTTTTCTTGCAATGTGTGTTTTTGTGTGACCGCAAATTTACGTTCATTCCCAGTTGGTATTTGTAGTATTTAATTATAAGCACTTTATTAATAACATTTACAAATATTTTAAAACGTACAATATGACCTTTTAACGGGGCTACTGCGCCCAACTTTCTCTGTGAGGCGACGCCTTACCAACTGGCCAAACGCTTGCCGTGAAGGTGATTGTTTTCACATAATTATACAGTGGTGATGGCGAGGTGCATTATTTTATACCTATTCAGGCTGCAACTGGGACTATAGCCGTTTTCGTAATATTCATTCAAATTACATGAACTTTTAACAAAGGTTTGTTCTTGACACCGGAAAGCTATCTGAGCTTGATCCATCATAGAAATGGTGTAATGTATGCAGTTGCATTTTCGCTATTGAAATTGTATTATTAGAACAGGTTGAAAGAAATAGCTCAACACAGGCTTTGGAACAAGACATCACTAAATTGGAAACATTATAAAGTGCGTCTTTTGGAGGCCAAACGTGCCCCTTTCAGGTGCAATTGCACCTCAAAGTGCAACGTGCACCCAAAAGCGAGAAAACTTGACCCGAAGGTGCAAAAACTTTGCCTCCTATAAGGTGCAATCTTGCACCCATAAAAGGTGCGATCTTGACCTAAAAGGTGACAAACTTGCAAACATGATGGAGTTGGGCGGAGCTCAGCCATGAAAGGTGCAGTGATATTGCTCGAATAACGCGCAGAACTGATCTGCACGCATTCGCCAAAGTTGCACCTTTTAGCCCTTTATTTTTAATGGTACATACCTTGTCGAAACAAACCCATGCTACCCCATTCCGAGGAGGAAGGAGGGGGGGGGGGCGACTCAAATAAATTTTCATTAAATTATCATGAGTACAAAACAGACGTTTATTTATTTTCATTATCGATGTCATGAAAAATGTTCTGTATTTGTTACACTAAAATTCATCACTTTGACATCACTGTGTAATGTGATGTCAAGGTATTGAAAAGCACTAGCGAAGATTAGAAATCTTATTGCAACCCATAACACAGCGAAACATTATTTCATGTCTTGCTGCCTTTTTAAGGACTTAGATGTGAAATCAGAGATCAGAATTATCTAGATTTTGAAAAATGAGCAAAACACTAGTTGTGTTGTGTAAGTTCAAGCCACAGTTTCAATCTCACTTCAGACTATTTTACGTACTTATGTTTATACCAGACGGTGAGCTACTTCTGCTGTTGGCATGTGTCATGCACCAAGAAATGCGGGTATCTACGTTTACAACTATTGTATTTGCTCACAGTGGCCTTGTCTATTGAGGTAAAAGACCTGCATGCACTGTCTAAGATTGACTAGACTACAAGTAGAATTTTGTCCTACAGCGAAAAAGAGAACAATCATATCGAGTCTAATGGTTACTATGAATTCCACAAAACTGCGTTTCTAGCTTGCTACCACGTTACTAAAGTTTAATTCGATAAGCATTATTCTTTTTATATACCGTGTATTTGCACAATGTTAAATTTTAATGGCAAAAGAACGCTCTGCCTTTAACCGTGTGGTTCTATAGTGGATGTCGCCCTTACAACAATTCTATGCAGTTACGAACACAGATCAATTGTTGCAAATCAAAGTGTCGGTTTCGGCGTATTTCATGAAAATCTTTCAACAAATCTGATCATTATTATCATGATAACTGAGTTGCTATATACAAAAAATGAGTTATTATCATAATCATTTACATTTAACGCCCGCTATGTAAATCAAGCATTGTATTTTTAGTGGGGAGAGGGTGCCTTCGGTTCTCACTCCTCTGGTTCATTGTATGATACGCGTATCGTTGGGGGGGGGGGGTGTTTTGGGGCGTTAACACCCCAAACATCCCACTTTTCATCAAAGGGGAGGGTGATTTTATTATTTGTGCCCTGACAGGGACATCCAAATCGTGAATATCCTCGGCCAATATTTGCGATTTAATCTGCGATATCGAATTTAGTCGCGAATATCTCGCCAATATTCGTCGTGAATATGGCGCCATATCGTGACGAGATTTGCGATTTCGCAGAGCTTGTCGTGAATTTTCGCCCAATATTCACGACTAAATCTGCGATATTGAATTATTCGCGATATCTCGCCAATCATATCGTCGTGAATATGGCGCAATATCGCACGAGATTTGCGATTTCGCAGAGTTAGTCGTGAATATCTCGCAATATTCGACGACTAATCTGCGATATTCCACATTTAGTCTCGAATTCTTCGCATATTCGCGACTACTCTGGAAATCGCCAATTTCTCGTCGTAATTATTGGCGCATATTCACGACTAGTGTAAATTTCGTCGCCGAATGATGTTTGCCATATTTGCCGCCAAAATTCAGGACTCGTCGCTACATGTGTAAATATTGCGAAATATTCGCGACTATTGTGCGATTTCGAGATTTAGTCGCGATGATGGCGAGATATCACGATTTGACGATGTCCCTTCAGGGCCACATAGTTTTACCCTGCTTAAACGGAAGTAAATGTTTCAGTGTAATAGAACGGCACGATTTGGAATATTTGACTAAAAAAATAAAAAAATGGGGGTAAATTCTACCCCTTACTTATGAGTTTTGTCGCATTTGGATAGGGAAATTTGTTTTTTGGCAAGGCAGAAGTAGTCTTCTCGTCACACAGAGTTGCCCTTCAATCTCCCGCTTGTCAGCCGGTCATTAATATAGCATTTTCTCGTTGGTGTGGCCCCTTCGCCTCGCTCTGTGCGGATGCGGCTTTGGGCTGGTAAAGAATATGGTCAAAAATTCTCTCGAAGCCTTTTGGTACGACGCTTGATTTACTGAGAGAAGTAGAGCGTTGTAGAGGAGTACTATAAGCCCTATGCTTGAAAATCCTGGCACATCCGACAATATTAGGAACAGTGTGTTTCTTGTACACGTGTTTCTCTCAAATAATATTGATGAGAATGAAAAAGGGGAGCGCCCTCTTGGGCATTAGGTGCACAGGAATACTTATGTTTTGTAGGACAGGGTATGAGTTTATGCGCTCACCGTCAAGGGCAAAGTCTCAGCTTCAAAATGCCGTTTGTTTGTTCGCTTGCTTGTTTTCAATCCTTTCGAAGAAAGTATACCTTGATTTAAGTTATCTAACACGCAGGGTAAGCATCGACGTACAAACTGTGTTGCCAACCTCTTTCTACTACAGTACAAGTTGGATCAGATATCGGTACTCTCGTTAGTCCCCTTATATAAAAATTGTGCACAGTTGGTGTGGTTTACTACTCTTTTCGACTATTTAACTGATCATATCTTCGATAATGATTCATAGCTAGTAAGCAATCTTGTATGGAAACAAAGAGTCATATAATATGAGATTAGACTAAGAGTATTTTAGGCATCTGAACGTGACGCAGGCACTTGTACAGCGACAGTCTCTCTTAAATGTTTATGATTAAGTGGAGGCGCTTAACGGCGGCTTAGTCTGTTGTGTCTTGTAAATTTTGAGATTTACACCTCGCTAGCAGTTATAGATATCAAAATAAGGTGTGCAAGTAAGAAAGGCGCGCATATCTATTGTGCAAAGAAATGACGAGTTGAGGGAGAAGAAAGTGACGTGATCAGTTAGTAGAACTCTCACTGACATCTGTTCAGCGACGTTCAGTCGTACAATGCGACTGAGTGCATTTTAACTTTGATAAATGTCGTTTTGTTTTGTATCTCACATATTGATTCGTTTTAATCTGCAGATTACTAAATTGTTTGCTGATATCCAGAACAAGATTGTGCGCTCGGCCGAATCACAATTGAATTGCCTCTCGTTTCAATATAGAACTGGGTATGATCACGCTCGGCGACCCACTTTCGCCTCGAACATTTCGCAAACACTTTTCGGTGATTAATAAAATAAATCATATTTGAATTTGATTTAGACCACAAAGCTTAAGACTTGAATTATGTGTCATAATACTTGGTGTGATATTTAAAGCTTGACTCAATTTTTAATGACAAATATGAGTTTGAATTCAATGTCATAGTTTATCTCTATCTCTCATAGTTTTCTCTAAGAGTGATATATGCAGTCGTTTCTCTTCGCCTAGAATTTATATTTTCGTTTTTGTGAACAGCAACTGTGGTATACGCCACTGATTCGAATCAATTACTACACGTCGCATCCTATGTTCAGAGTACATGTCTGGCTTTGACGTCTTCGCGCATTATTGTTCATGACGAAATTTTACTGAATATATATCCAGATATAATTGATCTGTGATAATTACATGCAATCAGTGCAATTGGTTATTTCTAATACTCTACCTAACCCTTCTAATTATATATACGGATCCTCTGTCATAAGATGATATGTCAGTATATGTAGAAAGATACAGTAGCTTGCGGGCACAATAGATTGGTTTATGAATAAGGTAATAGTGTAGTCGGCAATCTAGTGGAAGTCGAAGGTTTCTTCACGCTCGATTCACCGCTCTAGCATTTCTCTCGCCTGGTTCCTGATCGCGTCAATCACGTATCGCAATACTGTTGAGGGACAGCATTGTTGTCATCTGATTCGATAAATGGTTACTTATGGCTGCGACTTCAGTAATTTTAGCAGCGAGCAATTCACCACTTGGTCCGATAATTCTCTATTACATTTCAAATTTTGTTTCCGCCATCTCTATTATTCTCAGTCATCTCCTCTCTGCTCTTTTGTTTCTCATTATTTTTATCTTGTTCTGATACTCTCATTTGCTCTCCGCTGCTATATTTCTACCCGCGCTCTCATGTCATATATGCTATTATATTGGGCTGTATGTCTCTATAGCGCAGGTGTATCTCCGTGCCCATAGAGCCTCATGTATCAGGCATAGGCAAAACATGTACGGTGGAAACTCTTCAGTAAGTTGCGAAGTGCGTAGTCAGTGTTGTTTCTTGCATTTGGGGATGCTCAGTCTAGCAATAGTTAAGCCTACGCGCAGAGTGATCTTGGTTCGCTCAGACTAGAGTTTGCTTTTTATGTTTGGCGATAAATATTTTGGGGTAGAATTACGATTCGTACTTGCTGTTTCCTCGAAATATTGTAAATTGATATTTTTTCATGAAGAATACTGCAAATATGAGACGTCAAAACCACATACCTGGTATAGTTTTACATGACGTTGATAGAATGTGGAGGATTTGGAGAGAGATGAACGCCTTTCGTTGATCATTTAAGTACTAGACTGAATGCTAATCATGGTACGCTCAATGATCAATCGAAATGCCATGCTATACAAAGACGCACTCACTGTTTATAATTCTCTCTATAAATTGCAGAGAAATAAGTGTTTTAGAATATCTCATTATCTGACAGCGTCAGGTAAATAACGCCGTGATGGACGTTTTTTTTTAAATTTGGGAATTCAAGATGACGTTTGCGTAATAATATGAAAGACGAACTGATCTCACATAGTGATGCATCTTAATATTCGAGATAGACTTCTATGACCAGACTCAAACATTTGTTAAAAACTTCTCGGTTCTTTTTAAATCTGAGATTACTTCGATATATAAATTATTTAGGATTTGTAATATGAAAAATAATTCGTATCCTTTGGTGCATTTCGTGATTTTAAAATCGTCACAAGGTGTGTCTGAGTACTTGTTCATGAGATCACGTTGCAGAAGATAAAGACAGGAGAAATCTTGGTGGCTCGACAACCCAGTGAAAGTTATAATCTTCTGTGAATCCGTCTAGCTACTTCTGGAGTCGATACTCCTAGATCGGCGTGATGCACAATGACTCCACGACTTTGTACCTCACATCAAGTTTCATACTAAGACTGCTCTACAAACTTACTCATGTACAGCTCAAAACTGGGCACGACGTGGTGACGAAATCGTCGTCCGGCCTTTAGCCTCCAAGCAGCTTATCCATCTCGTTCACATCGAAACTCTCTTCAATCGTGATGCCAAGGATTGATGTAAATGACACTATTGTGATATTCCATAAGAGCATCGGCAAAAACATCGCTCGCTCCACGCTGTATGCTGCGCTCCTACAGCCTGAATCAAGATACATTTTGATCTCCAAGTGTACTAGCATATATAAAAATGCTCTACTTATGCCTCAGTGAATTGATTCGATTTTATTGTTGTGTAGATATTTTTAAACGTTCTTCATCCGTATCTCGTTCTCCTGACATTTCCAAGACGATTTGTTATATGGTTTCTCACAAACTAGAACTGGTTAACGTATGTGAAGAATTTTTTCGGATTTCATGAGATGACAAAGCTTAAAAACTTAAATACCGTTGAGCGCAATAAATTATTATATGTTTATGATTCCTCTTAATTTCTCTCATAGAATTAGTCTGCATATATATGTGCTTTATTTGTACAATTATAAGTTAATGTATAGATACATCGACAATGAGAAATAATTCTTACTACAGTTGTTTGTCCTATATGTGCTATACTTATTTTCAGAGTTATGTCTACTTATTTTCTCTACACTCATTAGTGTTGTTTGATGAAGTGAGTCATGTGTCATTTCTGAATGATTGTGAGTCTCGCTATTAGAACTTCTCGTTAGAAATAGTTTTAGACTTTTTATAGAACGCGCTGCATCATATAATAATAGTATTTTTAGTGTTGTATTATTTATCTAAATTAACTTTAATTTTATACTTTTTTCATGATTTTTGTTGAATTTAGAAATAATAATATATAATTGTTATTGGCTGGCCTCAACAGTGGATTTTATAAGTAAATATATATTTTATCTATTTGATATATATATCACATTGGAAATACCAAAATGCATTGAAATCTATTCCTTGCCCGTTTTTTGGTAGACTAAGCATAGATCTGTGAGACAATATTGTAATTAGACGATTATAGGGAAAAACTTACATTGAGTATCATACATGATAAGTTCTGATAATTTTAGATGGAGATCTGAGGCAGTATATCTGTGTATGCGGCTCCTGTGTCATTGAATGAATGCTTATTGTTGACCTTACCGAGGGATGGATATGTCTTACTATTCCTGGGCTAACAACCCTGGGTTGTGCTTAATGAGCACTCACGAATCAATCTGTTATTCAGTATCGCAGTCATAGTTTTGTCTCATAATTAGTCTCATGGATTGAGATCCCGAGGCAAGCTCTAGGCTCGTGGGCTGCTCCACTTGTGAGGTAAGGGGCTGTGATCGACTTGAGCTCGGCTCGGTAGACGTCGTGCGGCTACAACATTCGGATTTTGATGTTATGCCAATTGTGTAGTATAGATATTTTGAAAGATAGTGGTAGTCTAACTAGTAATTTCTATACTCGAGGCAAGTTACTAAGTATTGTTTATGATTACGTCGTTGTGTTTCGACATTGCGATTCAAATGTAGCGCCAAGGTCAGTGAGCGCATGTCTCGCGTACAAGAAATGTAGTGACAGACATATCTTACTTCAACTGCGAGCTAGTTTGATGGCGCTAGGCTCTCACTCGCTGTATCTCCTTACTGCCCTTTTTACTTCGCATTGCCCGTGTGCATAATGGTACATACGGAGTTAACAACTGTTCTTCTTACATATTTATATCGCGCTTGTGGACATGTTACGAAGCTTATTTTTCTCATGTCATAAATCACGCGGCGCGAGGATAGGCGGTACATGAGCCGCTAGTGAGATAATTATTACTCGCTCTGTGACTAGGTGTTACGTCACTATCGGTGATTAAATGTCAGTATTAGGTGCCTGTTCGCTTATAGCTTACCGTTCAGTCCTTTCCTGACACGGTTTCATGTTGATTAATTTCATCTATTTGTGAGTAGGGTATAACGTTATCATAATTGTCAGTCTTAAAATGATCGGGCGTTTCAATCCATAGCATTAATTATAAATTGGCGCTGGCTCAAAACGTCATGAAAGACTACTAATTAAACTGGCAGGTTTTGTGACTTAGGATTTGACGTCTCTATATTTGCAGTTATATTCAGAGGCTGTATTAAGGAGGTCATTCTTATATTTCGATAAACCGGCCTCAGAGCTAGCGAGAATGTGCCATCCTACAGTCTTCCGCCTCACACATAATTATCGCTAGAACCTATAATCCAATGCAGTAGCATATCTAGACTGGAAGAAATTCATGACGCGAGCTAATCTTCTAGACACGTCACACTCGCTCTCAATTACAGGATACTCGGTTACTCGGGACAATGTGTGGTAAATGTTTATGGATTCTCCTTTATTTAGTGACCAATGAGTACTCTCTCCAGAGAACACGTGAAGCTCTATGTCAAGCGCCTACTGGGCTGACGTGATTATGACGGAGAGCTTCTTGGTGTGGGGACAACAGTGCGGTCAATTAGATACCAGCCATGCACGAATATTATAGTTCTCACAGATTTCTCTCAGCATAGGTAGACCACTCAACGCGTAATTTTAGACTCTGTATGTATAGACATGAAAGAGCAGAGTAAGTAAATAAGTTTATTCGAGACAAAGAGCAGAGAGGGAGATGCAGAACAATAGCATGGCTGTGCGTCAGCATTTCCTAAGTAGGATTAAGAATTATAATAATAAAAAATACGTTAGCCGGAACCCTTTGGTATGCAAAGTCTCAAAATATTACGCTGTAGATAGTACAACTGTCTCGCTCGTGAGACGTTGGATTGCTCTCGCAATCTAGTCAGTCATGAGGGTCTAGAGGGCGTGAATCGCGTACTAGATGGTACATCATTTACGACTGATCTATTCTGTGTGATTGTCTACTTGTGCTGATTACCACATATGTGCACACAGCTCTATAAACCATCACTTTTCCTTATTGTCTGCAGCTTCTCTATCTCTTCATCCGGTACGTACGCGTCTAAGTAATTAATATGTTTTGGACATGTTGTATATATCGTACAATTGTCGTTTACGAGTGGTATAATTAGCGCAGTGATTACCAACTCGATTTTCACTAGGTGATACCTAATTATATCTTGTGTTAAAGGGCTACCGTGACTTTATTTCAGAAAACAAAAATTCGAGGCGCAAAGCGATCTTGAACTTGACATGAGTGGATGCGATTATTTTTTTTTCTTTCTTGTAGATGAGTTTTTGAAATCTAGTTGTTCGTTATACAGTTGCGTTCTCTTTTTTGTGCAAGGTAAACGCAGCACTTTTTTGGCACTTATAGAAAATACTGCTTATGACATGATTGCTTACTATTCAATGTCAAAAGCACATGGTCTTAGCTTTTAAATACCAATATCTCTGTTCTATTTGCTTTGTTTTAATCATGAGCTATGAATTTTTTAATACGAAGGTTGAATACATTGTGCCACTGTTTACTACAGTTCATTGAACTAGTGGCACAATTGTGATCACCCTTCTTTTGTTTACACATATCTCCAATTTTTAAACAAGCACTATTGAACAAACAAACGACATTTGAAGCTAAGACTATGTCCTTTGACGATGATTTTGAACTGTCGCTGTCATCAATAAGTATTTCTCATTGGCAAAGATGGCGCTTTTTTACTTCGCCAATTTTTGAGACATATGACTGCCCAGCAGGCTCTTCAAATTGCTACAAGTGAAAGCGCCCTCTTTTAATTTAGAAATATACTTTCTGTAACAAGTGCCTGCTCACTTCAAGGCAAAATCTTAGACTTTCAAATACTCTTTGTTTCA
Source organism: Eucidaris tribuloides (assembly GCA_001188425.1). Taxonomy (NCBI): domain Eukaryota; kingdom Metazoa; phylum Echinodermata; class Echinoidea; order Cidaroida; family Cidaridae; genus Eucidaris; species Eucidaris tribuloides. The sequence goes on along the minus strand of JZLH01S0168511.1, from coordinate 20,028 downwards.
TTCAATTTGCTTTGTTTTAATTCGAGATATGTTCAGTTATAGCAAAGGTAAAACTTCACAACTGTGTATTTTATGGAAGAGGCCTGATATTTCATTGCACTGTAGGTAAAGTGGGCACATTTATGATTTTACCTTTCGTGGTTAAGCTAAAACATATCTCAAGATTAAACAGCAAAAATCTGAATTAAAACAAACTGGCATTTTGAAAGCTGAGACTGTGCCCTTGCTCTAGGTTTGACATAACTCTCATGTCACTTTAACTAGTTATTTTCTAATTGCCAAAGAGGGACGCTTTTTCACTTCCACATTTTTTTTGAGCACACTGTACAACGTTTTGGTTGTTCCAGGTTGTTTCAAACTGGGGGTTGTTCATCACGTCGGTCCAAAACTTGATCATTAATATTTCTTTACCGCCAAACAGCATCCGTGACAGCTGAGGGGGAAGGGCCCGCTACTGACGAAAATCATTTATGTGCCTGCTGACAAGCGGGGAGATTGATTTTATGGCTTGGTCTTTGGCACCGACTCTCGGAAAGTCACTTCTGCATTGTCCAAAAACTCAAATTTCCCTATTTCAAAATGCGATGCAAAAACTCATAAAGTAAGGTTGGTGATTTTTAACCCCTAATTTTTTTTCTTTTATTTTTTTAGTCTATATATTTACAAAATCGTGCCTTCTTATTACCCTGAATCATTTATGTCTCGTTTTTAACTGGCGTTAAAACTATGGTGGCCTTGAAGGTACATCGCAATCGTGAATTTAATCCTTTCGCCATATTTCGCTGACTAATATCATGCGCATCCGCCATCAATTAGTCTGCGCGAATATTTTCGTCAAATATTTACAAAACTATGTACGACGAGTCTGTTGAATTTTGGCCCTGCAAATATTGGCTCAAAATCACTTAATTTCAGCTCGTACGAAATTTTAAACGATAGTCGTGTTAATATGGCGCCAATATTTACTGAGGAGACTTGCGATTTTCAGAGTAGGTTCGCGAATTATTGTAGCCGCATAGAAATTCGAGACTAAATGTGCGATATCGCAGGGGGGTGGGGGATTTAGTCGTTGAATATTGGTCGAGAATATTTCACGACTGACTCTTCGTCGTGAAATCGCAAATCTTCGTCGCGAATATTGGTGCCATTATTCATGACGAATATTTTGGCAGACGCTATTCTCGCGAATCTTTAATGTGCTAATTATCGCAGATGTTAGATTCGTGAATTTGGCGCTGAGATATCTTATCGACTAATCCCTGGCTAAATCTGCAAATCTCGTCTTACGATATAATTGTGCTTCAATATTCACGAGATTATTGGCGAATGATATTCGCGACTATAATGTGCTGATATCGCAGATTTAGTCGCAATGATTGGCGGGATATTTTCTACGATTGCGACTGTCCCTTCGGGTCCACATATTAAAACACCTCTCCTTTTGAATGAAAGTGGGACTTGTTTGGGGGTTGTTAACGCCCAAACACCTCCCCTCCCCCTCATCGATACGCGTATGCATTACAATGACTCAGTCAGGGTTTGAGAACGAAGCACCCTTCTCCCCACTAAAAATTAAATTGCCCTGATTTTACATTCACTGGGCGCTTAAATGTAATGATATGAGTTATAACTCATTTTGTTATTATAGCAAATCAGTATCATGATTAATAATGATCGAGATTTTTGTTGAAAGATTTCCTGAAATATATCGCCGGAACGGAACACTTTGCATGTTTAGTGCAACAGGATGATCTTGTGTGTTCGTAATAGTATAGATATTTGCTGTTTAGGGCGACATTCCCTATTGCACCACTGCTTACAGGCAGAGCGTCTCTTTTGCGTCCGTATTTAAAATTTAAATTGTGCAAATACACTGGTATATTTTAAGTAAATTGCTATCGTTTAACTTTTAGTATGCTGTAGCAGCTAGAGAAGTCGCAATGATTTTAGTTGGATTATAGTAAATCATTAGCTCTTCGATGATGATTTTCTCTTTCTTTTTCGTTCTTTTGTTAGTGACAAAAAATTTACTGTATTTTAGTCAATCTTAGAGTGATGTAATGAGATCTTTTTTTATCCTCATAGACGAGCCACTGGTGTGGATAGCTTAAATACAATAAGGTTGTAATACGTAGATTATCCCGGCATTTCTTTGGTGCTGACACATGCCAAACGAAGTAGTTGGTTCAGTTCCGTTGGTATTACATATGTTACTGTAATAGGTCTTGGAAGTGAGATTTTGATACTGTGTGCTTAAACTTACACAACACAAAACTAGTGTTTTTTTGCTCATTTTTCCAACAATTTTAGTTTAATTTCTGGATCTTTTGATTTCACATTGCTGAATCCTTTTATAAAATGGTTTTAGTAAGGACATGTAATAATGTTTCGCTTTGTTATGGTGGTTTTTCTTTGGTTGCTAATTAAGATTTCCTATCTTTTATAGTGTGCTTTTAATATGGACCATACATGTACACAGTGATGTCAATTGAATTGAATTTTAGCTGTTTACAAATACAGGAACGTTTCATGACTCCGATAATTGAAAATAATCAAACGTCTGTTTTGATACTTGATAATTTAATGAAAATTATTTGAGTCCCCCCCCCTCCTTCCTCTCGGAACATGCGGGCTACTGGGTTTGTTTCGACAAGGATGTCACATTAAAAAATAAAAGGTCGCCCCGTAAAGTCGTGCAACTTTGCGCGAATGAGGTGCAAGAGCAGCTTTCTGCGCGGTATATCGAGCAAATCTGCACCTTTCATGGGCTGAGCTTCGCCCACTCCATTTAATGTTTGCAGTTGCACTTTAGCGTGCAAGATCGCACTTTTTATGGATGCAAGATTGACACCTTAATAGGAGCAAGGTTTTTGCACCTTTCGGGTGCAAGTTTTCTCCTTTCTGGGTGCACTGTTTGCATCTTTGAGGTGCACTTTGCACCCCTTGAAAGCGGGCACGTTTTGCCTCAAAAGACCATTTCTAATGTATTCAAATTTTATGGATGTCTTGTCTTCCAACAGCTGGTGTTGAGATATTTCTTTCACCTGTTCTATGAATACAATTTCAATACTGACAAAATGCACTTGCATTACATTAACCTTTTCTATGTATGAAAGCTCAGATAAGCTTCCGGTTGTCAAGACAAACCTTTGTTTAAAAGGTTATGCAGCGTAATTTGATTATTACGGAAACGCGCCTATAGGTCCAGTTTGGCCCCTGAATAGGATGAAAATAATGCCACCTTCTTCGGCCATCAACCTGTATAATTTATGTTGAAAATCAATCCCTTTCACTCGGCCAGCGTGTTGGCAGGTTTGGTAAGGCGTCTGCCTCACGTAGGCATGTGTAAGGTGGTCGCAGTGTTTCGAGCCTCGGTAAGCGTCATTAATTTGTACGTAGTTTTTAATGATATTTGTAAATGTTTAATTAATAAGTTGTATTATATTGTATAATATAAATAGCACTGATATGAACGTAAATTGCGGTTTCACACAAAAACACACAGCTTTGCAAGAAAAGATAAATAACTTTTTCATTTTATATGTGCACTTGACCTTTCTGGCGGTCCGCACTTCTTCATTTTCTCAGAAGGTGCATTGACCTTTCCGAAATTAGGTGCCAAAGTTGCACTTTTTAATTTTTGTGCTTCCCATGAGTGGACACTTGTCTGCACCTCTTTATAAAGGTTGCAAGTTGGAGCCTATTTTTTCTTAGTGTGTATTAGTGCTACTTCATAACCGTCGTCAATTTTATGGTTTATTGATAATTAGGCGATCTTCATCCAATAACAGGTGTTTTTTTTTTATATTTTTATTAGTTTGACCATTTCTTTCACTCATTTCTTTTAATCTGTATATTTGTGAATTTTTTAATTAGTTATACAAATATACCAAGACTGTGAGAAAGTTTTATAGTGGAAATTATCTATTCTGAGGTAGGACTGTCATCAGTAATTATTTTTCCGGAGGTGCGAAGCCCGAGGAATATACCCGCAGTCCTCCCTCCGAGATAGATGATTTTCACTTTAACTTCGAACTTTATGCCTTGGTTATTTTATTACGCCATTAGTCCTTCCGAAGATAGATAATTTGCACTTATACTTTCGACTTAATGCTTGGTATATATTTTCTGTCGGCGTCTCCGAACCGTGCTATGTCTAATTACGACGCGCTGTCGAATGTGATTTGAGATATCGAGTCTTATCTTACCATTTATATTACACCTGCCCATGCGCAATAAGCTTGCTATTACGATTTTCATTTACTCCTAGAAAATTGTTCCATGACTGAGGTCATTCAAGCGCAAGGATCTCTTCTGAACAGCCTTTAGTTGTCCTTTATTTTCACTAAACATAAAGAATGGAGGAGATCTCAAAAGAAGCTAGATGCATGTTATTTCCTTCGTTTCATTGCTCATGATTTCCTTTCTTTGTACAAAAAACCATAGCAACTTTTACACTGCTTTCTGACCGCAATTTGGTTGCGCGCGTGTCAAGCTCATAACTGTCATTATGTTGTTATTTACACGCAAAGTTCAAGTGGCCTCACACTATACGACAATTTTGCTGACGCGCTTTGTATCATACGCGGGTCAAACTCAAACGCGTCGCATGTATTACGCGTGTTGTTATACTGTTTCTCATTGGGAAAGTCGCCAATTTTCAAATATTGATATGTCCTTAATAAATAACACCCTCTAATATCTTGAAATTAAAAGATTTTTATTTATTAACGGACCTTTCTCCAGATTTATAGGAATGAGTATAAAAAACTCAATATCTATATTTTGACCCTCAGATGGACATATGACACGGTTTTTGGATTATGATCGTTCGGAGCCAACTTAATGCTTGGTATATTTTGTTTTATATCCCTCCCACTTAATAAAATTGAAAAAAAATAATGTTAATCGAACTCTAAAGAGTAGTGCTATTAATGAGTATTATCGCAGTCTGCTTCCGAAACGGAAAAGTTTCTACGCAACTGACCAATTTGCTGAGCAGTGCAGTATGTGCACAGCCCGCACACGTTGCCTGCGGGCTGGCGCAGTAAGCCCCAGCCGTACGCGATGCGAGGTTTTTTTTTTGGTAAATTTTCCGCATTTCAATTTAGGATTCATAAATCGGCGATAATCAGAAGGGTCAACGTGAAATCTTCATTGTAACACCAATGAAATGTTAAAAATAACATTAAAATAAAAATAACATGGTAATTAGTATACTAAAATTGTCATTTTGAGTTTTGCTGCGAATGAGACGCCATTTTGATTTCGGGTTATGAGCATGCGCAGTATGCGCAGTGCTGCCGAGACAACAGTAGTGAAAAATATGAATGAATGAATGAATGAATGAATGAGTTATACGGAAATATAAATGAAATATATGAATAAAATATACGGAGCTGTGGCGAGGAATTTTAATTTCTGGTGAAATTATATATCGTATTAGCATCAATCAACCAATTGCGATTTAGAAAATGTTCATGAATATTCATAGAGGGATATAATACATAATATACATTATGTTTCTTTTATACACACGCAAACACATTAACACACAAACAGACAAACACGCATACATGAACACATATACACGTACACTCACAAACATTCGTTACAATACCTTTAAACGATACCTGTGCAGTTATGCTAATTGTTTTCATAATCAATGAAGATTTTTGCATTTTTTGGATACAACCCCTGTCACGGTTTTGATTTGTAATTATTGATTAGTACTTAACTCTACCATACAGTAGTTTCCAGCTTCAAAATGTATGATACATAATTATGGTAATACATCATATACATGTATAATGTGGTAGGAGTTACACGTGTATTTTCGTTACTACTTAAATGCAATGTCTAATTTTTAATTATCCATATCACATCCCATTTGAAATGGAATTACGTGGTATCTTACCAGCCGTAACTATGTGCCCGTGGTAAAATTACCTCACAAAATTTAATAAGTGCGTGTTCCTTCCGGACACGGAGTGAACAATGTTGTCAACCTACTTTACAGATTCACATCATATGTCATCGCCTTGTCAAACAAATTATGCAAACATGATCTGCATCCATTTTTATAACGGAAAGAACGTTTAAAAAAGGTTCGTAAAAGAGGGAGCTGATCTGCATGAAGTACTAAATGTCTTTGGTTGTTCATTTATCTATTTTGTAGCTTTGCCTGGTTGACGCAACCTCACATTTTGAAATGTTAAATGTTCAGGAGAGTAAAAGTAACATCTACATTATCACTTTAACAAATAAGATTATCTTATCTTTTATGTGGTTAGTCTTTTTGAGATTACATTTTGACATTTACAGATGCACATCATATGTCATTTCTTTGTCAAACAAACTGTGGAACTGATCTGCATTTATTTTCACTCAAAATAAGAAAAAAGGTTTAAAAAACGACTGCAAATCCGCATGAAGTACTTAATGTCATTGGTTGTTCATTTATCTATTTTGTAGCTTTGCCTAGTTGACGCAACTTCACATTTTGAAATGCTAAATGTTCAGGAGAGTAAAAATAACATCTACATTATCACTTTTGAAATTGGATTACCTTATCTTTTATCTGGTTAGTCTTTTTGAGATTACATTTTGACATTTGGAAGTTACATAATTTGCCTCTCCAGCTACAACATCAAAGAAAGAATATGTCAATCCTCTGGAAACAAAAAAAGATTTGTAGTTTTGTAATCCCGTTGAAGATGTACACTTGTAAATATTATCTATATAAATTTTTTGTTATTTTTATCAACATCCATTTATATATCTATTCAACTATATTAATTTTTCTCTCCATGTATGTATGTCTGTATTTGTATGTGTGTACGTATGCACAGTATGTATGTATGTACGCATGTACGTATGTATGTATGTATGTGCCTATGTATGTATGTGTGTATGTATGTATGTGTGTATGTGTGTATGTGTGTATGTATGTATGTATGTATGTATGTATGTATGTATGTATCTATCTATCTATCTATCTATCTTTTTATTTGTTTTTCTGTCTTGTCCGTCCGTCTGTATGTTTTGGGGTGTGTTTTTGTGTGTAGATACACACACATTCTCCAAACGCGTGCATATACAGTTACAGTAACTGAAGCATGATGTTCGTTTTGCACTGGAAGCGCGGTGTAATATCACATGACATATAAAAGAGCAATCTTTACTTTTCGGCGCATATACAGGAGACATTCTAGAGCTGGCAGCGGTCTTTATTTTCTTTCTATACATTTCGTATTGATTCAGCGGCTCGGGGCATATTTGGGCATTACTTTTCAATATTTTTTCAATCTCACTATTATCCTAATTCGCCCAAATCCCAGCCGGACCGAATACTATATTATTTTCTAATATTCCTGCATCATATACTTACCACGCTGAAGAGGAGGTACCTGTTTGCCGAGACCGAGGGTAAACGAATTGTATTTACTTGTTCGTGCTGGTCATTTATCGTGTGCAGATGGAAAGAAAGTTTCAATCATCATACATATGGGAAAGGAAAAAAAGATATTCAATTCTATATTCTTTCTATAACAGAAACAATCACGAAAAGATTCGATGTACGCACTGTCAAAATGGTTCACATAAAACAAAGTCTTAACTCGGTCATAACAGTCTCATTAAAGGCAAGGTTCACCCTGACGTCAAGTTGGTTTTAATAAAAGCAGAAAAATGAGAGAAATTTGGCGAAAATCCACCAAAGAATAACAAAGTTATGAAGTTTCAAATTTTCAATTTTGTGACGGCATATGCGAGCAGCTCGCCATATGTTATGTATATAAATTATATAGTCATTTCTTTAATGGTTCTTGATAACTGTATTCTTTTTTCATAGAAGCCTGTATGAAATAATGTTTCTGATAATATATTAAATGCACAGTTAAAATAATTTTCAAATCTCTGAGAAAACGGCACTTTATTGAATTTATATCACATGACATATGGGGAGCTGCTCGCATGTGACGTCACAAATTTAAAACTTTAAAATTTCATAACTCTGTTATTCTTTGATGGATTTTCGTCAAATCTTCGATAATATGTTGCTATCATTGTTCCGCTTTTATTAAAACCAACTTTACATCAGGGTGAATCTTGCCTTTAAATGAAGTTCCTTTTTTGTAATAACCTTAGCCCAGTAGGTCGTTTCGTCCTCGGGGAGACATCGATCCACAGGTTTTCTCTACTGCTTTCTGTCTTGGGCCTGAGTCTTTGCCTGCTCCCATGAATATTTATCGTCGCCCGGCTGGCGGAATGGAGTTAGCAAATGCTCTAGGCAGAAGGGCGTTAACAGTAAATTGCCTCTAATTTAAAGCCCATGGGCTTATTCCATGTTTTCGCCTTACGTACTGATAGAAGGATCTAAAAGATCACAATACTTTGATTTTATGTGATATAAGCCAATGTTTGTCACGTTACAAGCAATTTACTGTTAACGCCCTTCTGCTTAGAGCATTTGCTAACGACCTTCTGCCAGCCGGGCGACGTTATGTCGTTTAAACAATTGTTTTATTGTTTTCTGTGTTTTTTGAGTGGTCTTCCTCTTTTCCTCGATCTTTCCATCTAATTATTTTAATCTAAAGAGGAGATTGTACAAAATCATTTCAGAGATTCTTTATGAAATATATCAAACGAACTGCATATAATACAAGGTAATAACTCATTAAAATATGAAATATTATAGCATCCGTCTGGTTACAAGCCAATTACCAATTAAAATGATAAATGAGTTTTTCTTATTACTTTTCTGTATACATCTATTGGGGTCTCATTTAATCTAATCTGCTACCAGACAATAGCGATTTGATTAGAATAATACAGTTTAAAGCATCGTTCCTTTGTTCTTCAAAGGATTTCTATAACTAACTTAACGAAAATAACATTTAATATAGGTCCTAGTTATATTTCAGTAATATGGTCGGCTAAGCAAATAATCCCAGTTGCATTTTCAATTCGAAAAGGAATGTTGACTTTACATCCATCGGAATTAAGAACAGCGTCTTGAAAATCATCATCCTTATTTGATGTCGGCTGGATATACTCTCTATTGACCAAAGGACAGTGTTGATCACATATACCAAACTGTAAGCTTTTACATTAAATTTAATCTAAACAATACAATATGCTTCAGCAAATCGGTGAAAACAATATTTCATAATATTTAATCATTCATTCATGATATAAATTATTTTGTTTCCATTCATTCCACCGCAAAACAAATACGTGAATACGTAAAGATATCAACATTTATGATAATATACATGTACACAATCAACATGAACATATACATATTTTACCATGCAATTGGAATCAATATCAAGCATTGGCATAGTAAAATATATTGTCATTTTTGATAAAGATGTTATTTTCTTATTTGGTATTTGAATCAAATAACTTATTGATTCCTAAAACTACAATAATCATTAACTGACGCAAGTAATCGCAAACTAATGTCATCACATCTAATGGACATATAAACTCCATCTCTGTACGAATAGGATCATAAATTATAAATCAAATTGCCTAATACTTAAAACGTTTTCCAAAAGCAATTGACTTAAAAACAATAAGTAACCATTCGTTCTTTTTTAATGTCTAACATATTATTTCATACGTACTTCAACAATACAATAGGGCATTCCAACCCACCTGTATGATTCGAAAGGCTGCCGCACCTGCGTACATAATGGCAAAATAATCCTCTTTCTCCTGCAGTAAGACCCGCGGGCCGGCCATCTGAAGCGTATTCTTCTCCTTGAAGCTTTTGTAACCAATAAACTATTAATATGCCTTCCTGAAAAGGACACTCACCTTTGTCCCCTTACTCCTTTTCAACACACGTAATTCGCGCTGCTGTTTCCCTCTTTCTATTTAAAATGCGACTTGTTTCACACATGTCATTTTCTCTTTCGCGAAATACTTCATTCATGCATAATTTACAGTCCTCTTTCACAAGACAGCACAAACATACACTAACCCCGCTCAACACATCCACACACAAATACCAGTCACACTACACACACACACACACACACAACCATCACACGCAACTTACACACACGTTCTGTCTTTTCGAGCCACACACACACACACACCACACAGCACCACAACACACACAACACACGACACACCACCATTACACTGCACCATTAAACCGCAATACATCCATTTCCACATATTGAATTTTTTACACGACAAGCGATGACACAACACATATGGAACCATCACGAACCGATGACAGTACTGGAATTTTTAAACGAGACATGACAGAGACCTTGACCTAGAACTACCCCATATGTCAAAAGCATGTAATTGGACTATCGCCAAAGTCTGGAACCGATGACGTCATCGTTTTGGGTTGTCATCGTTGTACAGTAACATTTCATTCGTTAATGTCATCGTTTCTATGTTCACGAGTACAAACACCACCATTCACACACACACACACAACACACACACACACCACACACAGCACACACGTAGCCATATCCTCCCACACACATGCTACCAAACAAATAGGATATTCACTAACAGAAACTACTTCAATTGTTTTCAGGAAGCGTCATTGGAGAAAAGAAGGTAATTTTGCATGCTTGATTACAAAGATCGTGGACATCCAAACTACAAGTACTAGTATAATTTATTGTACCCTTTTTCATATCCTTATCTAAACATCTTTTAATGCGAACTCCGATGACTGCGTACACAAACAGCAACCATGTGAAACTGAGATTTTACTCATAAAAAAGTCAAAATAATTCGCCATATAAAAACTAAAAGACTAGATATCATACTTAAGTCTTAAATTTAATTCTGATTATAACCCCCTTTTAGGTTGAATAAGGAGTATACGGACTCTGTACAAACACCTGACTTTATAAATTCTGGCTCATTTTCTGCTGCGAGATTCAGTCATATTATAATCTTAAATTGTGTTCATAAATTTTGTGAATTTACTACTACCACTGAACCTGAGGGTAACCAAAAGGTTAATATATCGAAAAATTAAAACATAATCTTTTTCCTTTTTTAAAAAATAAACCTTTTTCCGATCTATGAATCACGAAAGCTGATTTGCTATCATTTGTATTGCGGAATTTGTCGGGCATTTATGATCTGGCGAATTCCTGTTTATGAAATAACACTTGGTAGCTCTTATGAAAAATATGTCTTCCGTCCATGGCCAATTCCACCCATGAGGGAAAGGGTACATCCGTAATTGTTTCTACTCTCGAATTAAAAATAGAGAATCTCACCTCCTGTTAGAGCAGTGAAGCAATTTTCGACTGCGTGTGAAATGAATCATAAAAACCCGCGATGAAATTAACCAGGTTTCCACTCCCAAATTGAGTGACATTCACTCCAAATTAGAGTAATTTCTCTCTGAAATTGCTAGAATGATTTCACTCGCCTGGATGAATTGACTCCTACTTGGATTGGATTAACTCGAATTAGAATAATTTCACTACGAATGGAGGATTCACTCTGAATTCGAGTGGACTCCACTCTGATTATGACGTGGCGTGTACTCGAATTGGAATGATCACTCCTAATTGGATGGTTTCACTCCGACTTGAGTGAATCTCATATCAAATGGATGATCACTCCATTTAGGAGTGAATTTTTTATGGTTTTTTATCCTCACTTAATAACAATTTTCACCACTAAACGAAGTGACCTCAAAATAAACCTTCGTGGGCGTAAGATTAGAATAAAGTCATTTCTTTTCGAGCAAAACCAAAAAATCCAATTTACGAGTGAAATACACCCTAATTTAGTAATACATTACTCGTTTTTTTCCACTTTTACTAAAGTCAACAATATTTGATCTTACAGAGTTGAGCAATTTACTCTCTTTACATTACTAGAGAAACCATATGTGTAATGAAATTACTGGTAAACATCTTGTCAGTGTATGCGGCGTCGACCAATGATTTGGGGTAAAAGCAAAACTGTCCAAAAACTTCGTTTTAATGTATTTCTAGCCATTGTTTACTGGTTATGTAGTGCTTTCGTAAATGCTTATTAAAAGAATAGATTTGCATGCATATTAAACATTTAATTGTTCAAATTATTCTGGGGGAGTGAAGCAAATCGATATTTTCCCTCCACCCCCCATATTTCAATTGGTGGGCAATCGGCCCCCTACTCCCTCCAGATCGACGCTCTGTTCCATGAATACATGTAAATAGCTTAACACGGCCCCGGATATTAGCGTAATTTCCGTGAATTTGAATTGAAATAAATTTAACCGACACCTCATCTGGCTCTGATCTCACTGTAATCAGAAAAAGGGATCAATCTGCGTAAGGTTTTTAAACATAACGACGAATTATCATTCCCTATCATTGTTCCAACCGGGTAAAGAAACACTCCGGTAATTAAAATACTAGAGAGCTGATGATGATAAGATAGACAATAAAGATAGGTAGTATGTAAATAGATAGACAGATATTATAGACAGATAGATAGATAGATTAAGAGATAATAGAAATAGATAATAGATAGCATAGATGATTAGATAATAGATAGACAGACAGATAGTAGTAATTAGATCAATAACTAGATTGATTAATAGCTAACAGATAAATAGATAGAAAAAAGCAAAGATAATTGAATGATAGATAGACAATAAATAATGGAAAGATATGATTAGATAAGGATAGATAGATAGAAGATAGATAGATAGATAGATAAATGTGTACATATATGAATAATAGTAGATAATCAATAATAGTTAGAATAGATAGATAGAATATAGAATAATAGATAGGTATATAACTTAGAGATAGATAATAGATACAGCATACATACATACATACATACATACATAGATCGAGTAATTTAAACAATGTTACATGATAGATAGATAGAGCAGATAGATAGATAATAAACATAATACGATAGTAGTTAGGTAGTAATGATAATCATATACATTAGAAATAGATAGATAGACTACGATAGCTAGAAAGATAGATAGATAGATAGAAGATAGATAGATAGGTAAGTAAAATAGATATATACATTAAGAAAGTACGATTAATATATTATGATAATAGATAGTATAATAGAACGATAAATAGATCATTGAAAGATTTATGATAATAATAGAAGATATATATATAGATAGAGATAGACAGATAGATAGATAAAATTGTGTAATATATTAATAAAGATATATCAATAATGGTTAGGATTAGATAATAGCATAGATAGAATAAATAGATAGATAATAGATAAACTAAGATAAATAATAGACAAAGATATATATAAATATATACATTTGATTAATAATGATATTGGTAAAATAGAAAGATAGGATATACCTAAAAAAGATCGGTATTTTTATGAACGGAATATATCTTTAGACGTTTCATAACATTAATGAATCTGATGAATTAAAAGATTCCTTTTTACCTAGCCATAATTGTTCGAAACACCTATAAATATTTTCCTTTTCCACCCATATATCTTTTTATGCCTTCCGCCACATTGCCGAGGCATCATGTTTTCGGTTTCCGTCCGTGCGTCGTCGTCCGTCCTCCGTCCGTTACGATCTCGTCCGCGATCAACTTGAAACCCCCAATCGATTTGAGCTAAGCTATGACCAAGTATTACTATAAAGCCACCAAGACTG
>JZLH01S0168509.1:21352-32599 GCA_001188425.1 Eucidaris tribuloides | reverse complement strand
TGCACGCATTCAAACCCATGACATACGAATGAAATTTTACTGTACGACCGATGACACACACCCAACCGATGACGTCATCGGTTCCCAGACTTTGGCAGATAGTCCCAAATTACATATGCTTTTGCATATAGGGGGTAGGTCATCAGTACACAGGTCTCTGTCATGTCATCGGTTCTACAGTAAAATTCCAGACTGTCATCGGTTCAGTGATGCATATCCATTTGTGTGTGTGTCATCGCTTGTCGTGTAAAAATTCAGATGGAAAATGGATGTCATCGGTTTGAATGGTGACGATGTATGTGGTGTGTGTGTGTGTGTGTGTGTGTGTGTGTGTGTGTGTGTGTGCACGCATGCTAATGCATTTGCTTATATGTATAGTTTTTGTGTTTCAGAGAATTGTGAATTGAAATTTAATTGGTATAAAATTAATCAATCGAAAATGAATACATATTGAAACAAAATGAATAAATAACTGAAGGAATGAATTAATAAATATATGAAATAGATAAAATGAATAATGAATTAATGTTCAACCCAAGAGACTGTAAATGATTCTGTAAACAGTAAACACTTTATATTTCAATTATATATATACATTTATTTATGCAATTCTTTCCTTTAATTTACTTCTGTAGATTGCAACGGACTATCCTGTTAAAAGGATAATTTTCTTCTTCATCTCGGGTAACAACCTGTTTTTATCTTGTTAGACAATGTTTAACCCTAATATCCCGGAAAGGGGGGGGGGGCATAATGCCTCCCCCTTCGACAAATTTTTCGATTTTTCCGCCGCGCAAAATTTTTTCACTGCGCCGTTCGCTGGCTTTTTACTTTCAAGTCTTTCGCATCATTTGAGACCATTTTCGCAAAAATTGGACGAACCGTTACGACGCTTCGTGACTTTTCATACATGCATGCAACTCCAATTGCTCAAAAACGTGATTTTGTGTACAAAATCAATGCAAATTGTGTTTTCAGCCAAAAATCATAACTGATTATTTTTACTTTAACTGGTAGAAATGGATTAATTTTATGCTGTTTATGATTGCAATAAAGTCCCCGACAAAGTTCATCAAAAAAAAAAACAATAAAAAACAAAAGGTCGAAAAAAAACAAAGAAAGACATAAGAAATTCACAAAACAATACAATACAAAGGAAATTAATTCTGATTCGGCAATTTTTTTTTGTAGGTTATTGTCAGAAATGTCAAAAGGAATATTTTCACCAAAACTTCGCATTCTATTTTAAGTGAGTTATAGGCAAAAATATGATTTTATTCATAAATTTGCATAATTAATTATTAAAAAATATAAAATATGTATTTTTTGAAAATCGAATGATACAGTCTTGTAGATTACATCCAGCTCTTTGCGCATGCAAATTTTCGCGGCGATCGCGCGATCTGCGGCCGAGATCTTGGGTGGGGGGGGGATAATGCCCCCCCCATCGGGGATGACAAGACCGGAGATAGCCCGGATCTATTAGGGTTAAAGGTAGCAGCCCCCATTTGCAAGCTCTCAGTAACGAAAGCAGGAAAAAATGGGTCCAATGTGAGTGCAACAGACAAGTTGTAACAGAAAAATAACGTACCCTCATTGCCTTTTGCCGTGGGTATGCCATTAATGAGAGAATTTACTGACAGCTTTTGGGCGATTCCGTACTAAAAATATTGGCCATTTTCACAACATTTTTCAATCTGTTGTCCTAACAAATGAGGAAAGACAATTTGTTTTGTGGTAATTATAAACTAGTAGTGGGTAGCCTTGTGAAAAAAAATGACAACCAACAAAAATTTGTTGTGTATGGGTGAATTAGGTGAAAATGTCGCGTGTCGTACGTCTCTGTGTAGAGTACGACACGCGACATTACACCCGCAAATAACATTTTTGTTGATTGTCATTTTTTTCACAAGGCTACCCACTACTACTTTATAATTACCACAAAACATATTTTTATTGCTCCAGCATTCATTCAAGAGACTAGAAATTGTTGTCTATAAATGTCCCATACGACACACACGGAATCATCCTTTTGTATAATTTTCCAACAGTCTCATCCCTTAGGAGACCGTTAATTTAAATAAAGTGCGAGGTTAAATTTCCGTTGATTACACCCATAAATAACATTTTTTTTGATTGTCATTTTTTTCACAAGGCTACCCACTACTACTCTATAATTACCACAAAACACATTTTTATTGCTCAAGCATTCATTCAAGAGACCAGAAATTGTTGTCTATAAAAATGTCCCACACGGCACACACGGAATCGTCCTTTTGTATAATTTTCCAACTGTGTCATCCCTTAGGAGACCGTTAATTTAAATGAAGTGCGATGGTTAAATTTCCGTTGATCCAGAGGTAACATGAGGTCATATTTTCATTTGTTTTTGTTTTTTTTATGTAAGAGGCCGATTGTCGTTGGTTGTCCGGCATAAGGGCCCTAGCATAATGTTCCCAGTAGAACTTAGGGCCGTAACGGTAAATAATCGCTAATTTGAGAAATATTGTATTATTTGATAATTGCACTTAACAGACTGAAAGAATTAAGGATCTAAAATATCATACTTCTATGATTTAATGTGAAAAACACCAGTGGTTTTCAAGTTAGAGACAATGCAGTGTTAAGGCTCTTCTGCCAGGAACATATGCTATGGCCCTTACGCCGGACAACCAACGGTATGATATACATGCATATTACGCATGTTACTGCCACTATATTTCAATTTCAATTTTTCAATTTTCAATTTATTTATTCAACACTTCCATAAAGAGTTACAAGTCACGAAATAACACATACAAAATTGAACATAACGAATGTAAAAACAACAACAAATCATATCGGAAATTACAAAATGAAAGTGTAAGCTGTAAGGTACCAGCAGGAAGGTGCAAGTCCTTATATAAAACTGGTACCCATAATATCAATTAACAATGATTTGTATAAATTACGTGATTAAATTAAAGAAATATGGCACACTTATAATCACACACATTAACACACAAACACACACACACACACAATCATACAAACAGGGAGAAGCTGTATTATTACACTATATAATTTTGAAGTAATAAATGTTTGTACTTCAAGTTAAGTTTGAGAAGAGTTGATGCTGTTTTCACACGTCTTGCGTTTAATAATAATAATTAATATTCATATATAGCGCTTAATACGCCTTTTTTTTCCAAGCGCTTCACAAACTGATTATACATGAAAAACAAATTGACATTAAAAATAAATAAATTGAGACACATTACATATGCAAACTAATTACTGTAGAACTAAATGGAAAAAAAATGAGTTAAGATCAAATAAAATTCACTGTTCAGTATTGAAATCCAAATTATTGTTGAAACAGATAAGACATGAGTGTTCGTTTGAAAGTGTCCAGGGTTGGTGCATTTTGGATGTGGGTGGGAAGATTGTTCCAAAGGAGGGGAGCACAGACAGAAAAGGCACGATCGCCTTACGGGTGTGGGCGCGAGGACCAGGTGCAAGTGTAGATTTTGATGATGAAATATGAGAACTAATGCCTTTTTTTTCGAAACAAGATTAATTAATAATCAACAGCAATGACAACTACATAACATAACTACGGAACATAATTAGTCATTAACAAGGACAACAATGATGCAGAAAATTACACACATGCGACAGAAGTAAAAAAAAAAAACAACGAGACAATACAGAAAAACAACAACAAAATAAAGTCAGAGGATATATAAATAATGCATTATATCATATGCATGTAGTACAAAACTTGAGGCTTGTGCTGAAAACGCGGCGTAGGCTGGGGGGAGGAGGGGGCGTGCATGGTCACGTGCACCCCCCCCCGCCCCGCAGAGCCATAGGAAGTTCCACCCTAATACTAAAAAAGAAATTTGCACCAACTTTTTTGCTTTCCAACCGCCTTGATTTTCCTCAAATTTAGTTCCAACTCCCCTAAGGAGTGTGCACCTCACCTCTGTTTCCACCTCTCCCGAGATGTCGCAACCTCCCCATTGCCTCAAACGCAGCCTAAGCGCCTCTTCGAAAACAAATTTTCATTAAAAGCCTTTAAATCGCCGATCTAATTACAATATAGCTCTCATCCTTTGTAATGCGCATGCTGTACTAGTGCGCAGCGGTATATAGGCCTGTTATAATTTACAAGTAGCCCAAAATAAATTTTGTTTCACTTACGAGAAGCGACTGAAGTATTTTGAAGCCTAACAGCAGAAAGGATTAAGATATAAAGCCAAATTTGGTCCATAAATTTTGTTACATTATTATCTTCATCATGCCAACCAAATTTTCGTGGTCATAGCAATTAACTATTATTTTACAGGTTTTGAACTTTCTGTATAGGGTGTTTCATAAGAAAATAAACAAATTGAGGATCGGATAAACATGAAAGTATCTGTAGCTGCTGATTTGTGACTATGGTTGAGAATTAGGAGAAGTCAAAAACAATGGAAGCATAGATAGATAGATAGATAGATAGATAATGTAAATAAGATAGAAAAAATAGAATAGATAGATAGATAGATAGATAGAAATAGATAGATAGATAGTATAGATAAATTGTTTTAATTGAAAACCCCTGATAACATGGCAGCGACAAAGCTGAAATTGCTCAAGTGTAAAAAAAGACATGTATTAAACATGTGAACAATATGCGAACACAAAACTATACAAATTTACTACCAATTGATTGATTACGATTAACGCACAACATAAACAATATACCAGTAACGGCAAATTTTTACCTATTTTAAATATCACCAAACTAATTGTAAAACAACTAACAAAATATTATTCATCTATAATAAAATAACAGATAATGCAGAAAGTAATACATATATATAATATAATAATATAGAATATGTGCAAAACGCAATTTGATTTTGAACTTATAAGACTTTGAATTTTACTTGAAATGTGACAACAAATAAAAAACAATTACTCATTTTGGATTATAAAATACACTTTGATACATGAAATAATGTATATATAGACAAAGATAAATAACTGCAAATTTCTCGCAATTGAAAATAAATATGCATATATATATATATTGGACTTAGAAGGCTTTATGTTGCCAATTTTAGCATATAGCATCCCAACGTCACACATTGTTTCCAAGAAATTTGATGGGTTTTTCACTTGAGAGAGTGTCAGTATTCCTTGAATTTCTGCATTTTATGAAACACCCCAATACAGAAAGTTTAAGATCCTGTAACTGAAATAAGAATGAAAAGTGAGCACGCAAAAAAATTTGGAGGGTACGATCAAGTACAGTATGATGCAAAAATCAGTAGACTAAATTGGTCTTCCATATCTTAATAGTCACCTCTGTGTTAAGCTCAAAAGTTTTTAGTCGCACCCTCGTATCACGGTCCTTCTGCTAAGAAGTGTGCATACAAATTTGATACATTTGTGAAAATGGATCGGAACACTGAATTCTTGAGAACACACTTTATACAACGCCCAATAATGATTATCGTCCTCGAACATACACAAACGCCAACAGATTTTCATCCAATTAGGTCACTTAAAGCAGCGTCATTGTTTCGGAAGAGAATTCACAACTTCACAGATCGATAAACCTTTATCGGTAAAAGCTTAGCCGCCGGCAGCCCTGCAGGTAAGGGGGCATGGTAAGTGCGACCCGTGAAATGGTAAAACGATGTATCTTGACAATAGCTGTTTTGAAGAATGTTTAATGTATTTTAATTGAACGGGCTATAATCGCTATAATCCTGACAAAAGAGAATAGTAGAAACTGATCATTTGATGGTTTTGTGCTAAATAGGTTATTGCGATGAGATCGTAACTGCTGGTGATCTATAATTTTTTTTAAACAAACATGTCGAAAAAATGATCCAGAATTCGACCGCGTCATCTACAGCTATCGAGCTGCGACAATATGCACGGCTATCCTGTGTGTTACCGGCATTGACGGACGCATGAACGCAGGAACAAACACCAAGGCTCAGCAATTCTGACAGATATGGTTTAAACAGTCCAAGGCGGACAAATGCTTATTATTATTGTTAAGTGAAAGAAAGGGATTATTCAGACAAGGTGACAATATAGGCCTTTTCTGACATGTTTGTTTAAAAAAATGAATAGATCATCATTGGCGATTAAAATACAGAGAGAGAAGAGAGAGAACAAATGAAAAATCTATTACATCGCAATTTTCACACTCTCTGAATAATCCCTTTCATTCACTTAATTAAAATACTGGTTATTTGTTAGCAATTAATAAAACATTTGTGTAGAGTATTGATGGGGGGGGGGGATTTGATCTCCGTAATTGTCATTGTTTTAAATAAATGAGCAAATCATTGGTCTGCCAGTTTTATAAATACAGATGTACAGAAAACTTTCATCGGTATGGGGTGTAAGCATATAGTAGACGAAAAGCTATAGCTTCTAGCCAACTTTGTACTATTTAGCTGACAAGCTAAAATAACACTGCTGGACTTTTTCAACGAGGAACCACTTCAGTTGGCTTGAAAAAAGTCGCACAGGTGTTGTGGACGAAAGCTTGTCAGCTAATTAATACACAGATTAGGTAAAAAAGCTAAAGACAACTATTGCTTCTAAAAAATGAAACCTGTTAATGGTAAATTTTCTCAGAACAATGATTGTCAAGGATAGATCGACCATTTACGCGCGCAAATGTCCCGCAATAAAACGCCACATAATTGTCATGGGTCTAAGTCGAAAATAGATCTTCTACCATCACAATTGAATGCCCAAAAATGTGAAAAAGTACTAAGATAGTGGAAATCATCTCCGAAAACGAAGGCATATGAAATTCTGATAATGTCCACTTGAAAGAGCCTCATCACATTACCCAAGAAGTGCATTTACATAAAAACGCCAAATTTTCGACTTAGACGCGTTTAACCATTCGAGACGAGAAAAGAATTCGAGAAACACAGGATTGACATTGTCTCTTGGTGGATTTCAGCCGACAAAGGCGGAGACAAATCGATCGCAGACGTCCTTAAAAAGACGACTTTTGATCGCTCTAAACTAATAACACATCAACGTTTTGATAATTTCATGTTCCGAATAATGTTGACACCACCTCAATTATCCGCGAAGTTCTGAAAGAGCGTTTCGACGGCGCTCGAAACTCGAGACCGATTAAACATTCATGATAAAACATCTGCATGTTTGATGTAAGCATTTCAAATTACTTAAAACTTATTACGGGTCGTAAGACGATGACCTTAAATTACGGGGGTTTTCATCGTTTTTATTGTCAGCGATATCGATTTTGGTTCACGCGCTAGTTGTCCTTTAAAATTAGCTTAAGAAAAGTTTATACCTCGAAAGAAATCGAAGTATTCTAATTAAGTGGCTTCGTGTTGAAAAGATGTCACTGGTTTCTAGCAGATGATTTTTGTATATAATGGTGTTATGTGCAGCCGTGTGAGTGACAGCTCCTATTACGCTGAGCGAGATCGATTATTTTATTTTCCATCTTCCCGAGAATAATGAGTTTGGAAATCTTTGCTAATCATAACTGTTTTTGGCAAAAGTTTTCATACACTTTCTTGTCTAAACAACTTAATCCGATGTTGGTACGGTAAAATGTTCAATACTTGTTAGAGTGGCAATGCATGGAGGTGTATGAGCAAACCGAACGCGTTATGTTTTTATGTTCCTTAACGGTGTTCTTGTGTCCTGTCTATCATTCTTTATCTATCTGAATCTATCCATGTCTATCGATCTATTACTCTATCTATTTATTTATTTATTTGATCTATCTATCTATCTATCTATCTATCTATCTATCTATCTATCTATCTAGCTATCTATCTATTATCTATCTATCTATCTATCTATCTATCTTTCTTTCTCTCTCTCTCTCTCTTATTTATTTATTTATCTATCTATCTATCTATCTATTATCGATCTATCTATCTCAAAACGTTTTGTCTTGCTTTCGAGGGTTCCTCAATAGAGGATCGCTCCATTTCCTATTTCCATTGATTTTTTTTTCATTTGTTTTGGGGGCTCGTTTCCAGTTTGTTTGCGTAAAAATAATAGTGTACGAAGTGTGTATGCATGTATGCCTTCTGTGAAACCCGATTCTGTTGAAATTACTGTCTAAGTGATTTACATTTTGTTTGTGATTTATGTTTATGTATTTATATGTTTATTTGTTTACATTCATGTGGAATTAATAATCAAATCTATCTATACTATCTATCTATCTATCTATCTATCTATCTATCTATTATCATATTCTATCCATCGTTCTTTCTTTCTATCTGTATAGTCTATCTCTATCGTATCTATCTTATCTATCTATCTATCTATCTAATCTAATCTAATCTATCTATCTATCTTCTGTCCTGTCTGTCCTGTCTGTCTGATCTAAAGCTATATCTTTACCCATGTCTATCTATCTATCTATGCTATCTATCTATCTTCTATCTATTATCTATCTATTATCTATCTATCCTATCTATCTATCTAATCTATCTATCTATCTACTTCAACTCTCTATCTTATTTCCTCCAGATATTTTTAATCTAATTTAGTATTTGCACTATTCTCAACTCATCCATCAATACCGTCCATCCACATTTCCATTGCCATTTCCTAACATACTGTGCTTCTTGCCTTGAAATGCTGGCATATATTTGTTATAACTATGACTTATCAAGATTCAAGATTAGATTCAAGATTTATTCATTCACACATAATAAACATAATACATGGTATATACATGAAAAAAGTGAGACATAAACAAAGTTAAGGTACATGAATTGACATATACATACTGAACAGAAAAACAAACACAAAAATCTTTTTAATTTTTCAAAAGAAAAACCAATTTTAATGGAAATGGGGATTAACGAAAGAGCGCGAAGCTTATAAAGTCAACACTCCTATAAATAAGCAGGCAATATTAGATACCATCACAAAAAAACAATAAAGAAGAAAAGAAACTATAATGGCAGAGAAACAAATTTAATCGCTGTCTTATACGAAACTCCAACTAAATGGTGATTTAAGACGTTTTTTTTAAGACATTCAAGACGGCGGGGACTGGTTTTTATAATTAATTGGGATGTTTTGTTCGCATACTACGGGACCTTCTGAAAAAGATTGAATTTTTGGAAACATTTGTTTGATTTTGGGTAAATGAAAATTGGATGCAGAACGAGTTCATGTAATTATGAATACAGAATTAAGAAAAAAATTTTGAGGTTATGTAAGCCGGTAATATGACCTTTGCAACACATGAACAATAAAACTGGCAATATTAAAATAATTTATATCATATAAATTTAACAAGTTTATACTGAGCGAAAATAGGCAATGGAGTGGGCATTATATGATTCATTGAAATTATACGAACTGGCTTTCGCCTTCTGAAGTATGAGATAATTTGGTCATGAAATAAAATCGTTCCCATTGGCCAGGCAATATTAACAATAATTAAATCGTTGTGACAAAATCATAGAATGATATAACATAATTAAATATATTTTGGGAAATGTTTTAACTCGAAAAAGGACACCCACACATTTTTGCAATACGCGATTACATCACGACACCAATGTGTTCATGCCAAGTCATTTGTCATCCAATAAATAACCAAGAAATTTTACAACAGAAGTACAGATACATCATGACCATTGAACTAATAGTAGATTATGTCGGTAATTTTTCTCTAGTAAATATGATAAATTGGGTCTTGTTTACATTAAGTACTAGTTTATTGTTCAGTAACCATTTGCTCAAACTTTAGTTAATTCGTTTGTTACACAGGTCTATTAATAAAATTCAAATCTGAGTTTGACATAGAAACACTGGTGTCGTCTGCAAATAAAAATGAATGCAACAATTGCGAAGAACTAATTATGTCATTAATATAAATCAAGAAAAGTAACGGGCCACAAGTATAGACCCTTGGGGCACTCCGCATCGAAATTGGCATATGTGAATGATTTATAACTCCTCAAAATCAGTGAATTGGTACGATTTGATAAATTAACTTCTAAATAAAAGATAACCAAATCCACGAATACCATAAGTTTCTTAATTTATTCAACAAAATAGAGTGATCCAAAGTTAATCAAACGCTTTGCTCAAATCAAAGAATAAACCGATCATATAATTCTTGGAATCTAATAGCGTGAGAAACTTTATCAATAAAATCAAGAAGGGCCATCGATTGCGGAGTGTCGCGAGCGAAGATCGCGTATTAGGTTGATCAATAATATATTACATGAAGACAAAAATTATATAACCGTTTGTACAACATTTTTCAAAAAATCTTCGAAAATAAAAGGGAGAACAGAAATAGGACGAAAATTTGTCAGTAATCATTGATTTGCCATTTTTGAAATTGGAATAACGCTTTGGCTATTTTTAGTTTATCAGGATAATTACCATTTGTTATAGATGAATTTAAAATAGTACAAAGGGGTGCAGAATTACATTGATTACTTGTTTTCACAACAAATATACTAATATCGTCATATCCTGCACTATGTTGCCATCTTTAAAGCAGATTACAGTATGCAACAATTTCTTTTACAAGTGATAGGGGTAAAAAATAGGCGGATTTATTATTTCCTAGGTAACTGTTGTTGTTAATTGTTGCTACGTATAAGGATCATTATTTTGTTAAGTTAAACCAATATTTTACTAAAATAAATTATTAAAACGTTTCAGATATTCTTGTATGTGTTATTTATTTCATCATCACAATAAGTTTATCACACGTTGTTTAGAAACTGGAGCTTAAAGGTAGTGGACATCATTGGGACACTGAAAATGCCTCAAGAACGCAAATGAGTTGAAATATATAACCAGCTGTTTACTAGCAGATGTGGAATCTCCCACCTGGAGGATTGGTCTGTAATTTGTTTATTAAGGAGAATCAAGCATAAACATTAGGAGTAAATCTTATTCTTTGCCGGTTAAGGATAAAAATAAGCCCCAATAGAGAGCCCACATCAGCAGGTTTCCAATGCTACTAGTGATGTTGACATTGTTTGTTTTAGAATGAGTGAACGTTTGACCTAACAAATTATTCACGAAGAGAAGGCCTGGCATAGTTTACTTGATTCTAGAGTAGTATCCAGCCCAGGTGAGAACTACCCCCAATGCATGTCATTTACCTTAATACACTAATGCTTCGTTGATCGTTTCCCATGTTGCTTTCATATTACCTTTATTATTGTAAATCTATTTCTTGAAAATATTTGATATTAGCCCCTG